>JAMKCH010011748.1:0-27765 GCA_023653785.1 Ophioderma brevispina | reverse complement strand
CGGGCTTCCAGATAGCCGAAAAAATACAGTCCTCAATTACAAACCTCTACTTTGCCCTTCCCCCTAAAATAGTATTTCCCTTAAAATTAACTCAATTTCTTGGTTATAAAGTACCCATGGATACATCACAACTCCCTTATCTAGAAATTTGTGATGTGCTCATTTTTTGCACAGCGCCCTCGCAAACTCAATAATTTTCAGAAAAATCTCATCTTTAGGGGGCCTAAATCCCATGTAGAATAATGTATTTTTTTCTGCAAATTGGTATTTGAGTAGTCTGTATGACCCTTTTTAATACTTAAGTAGTGCCAATAACCATTTTTGCTTTGTTGATAGAAAACGAAGGGGTCGAACTTCAAGTTTCACTCGCGCTTAAATATGATGCAAGGGTGCAGAATTCGGCAACCTTGAAAGTCATTTTTCAACTTGGGTAATACATAAGGCTAAACAATGCTGTTTATGGTGGTTTATGTGATTAACTGCATCAATGATTACTATTTGATGACAATTTGGTCACATTTGTCTAGTTTCACAGCATATTTAGTCCCTCTGATGCCCCCTTCTCATAATTTGATAAATTCAGGCGTAAGACAGTAAAAATTTTAATCAATATTGCAAAATGTTGAATAAGAATGTATCTAATGTATCTAGGCCTACTACTTAAAAAAAACCAATATGAGTTGTGTGCCTATTTGGCTATACGTTTCATTGTGCTTGACGCATGGAACTGTAAATTTTACACATTGGCGGGAACTAAGAAATGCCCTTGAAAATCATATTTGGCCAAAGAAACTTGACCTGAGCACAGAACAATACTGAAGTCGAATGTCACATGCAGATCAAAGGTCACACAGGTCAAAGATCACACATGTGAACTGCACTAATATTAAAGTTTGTTAATGCCTTCCAGTTGTAATTGTAAATTTTATTTTATGAAGTTTAAAAGGTTGACTACCAAGACACAAAACAATGCTTTTATGTAACACACTTGGTTTTATATTTTCAGACTCAACTAAGGTGTCAAATCATTTCAAAATATATCAGATTATGTGAAGGGCTACATTTGCTGTAAATTAGATAAATGTTGACCAAATGGTCATCAAATAATATTGACTGATGCAGTTTATCAATTAAGCAAACATAAAACAACATTTTCTTACCATATGTATTAACATATGAAAAATGACTTTCATGGTTGCCGAATTCTGCACCCCTAGCATAAGATTTGCGTATGAATGAAACTAGAAGTTCGACCCCTTCGTTTTCTATCAACAAAGCAAAAATGGATGTTGGCACTACTTAAATATTACAAAGGGTCATACAGACTACTCAAATACCAAATTTGCAGAAAAAAATACATTATCCCACATGGGATTTAGGCCCCCCAAAGATGAGATTTTTCTGAAAAAAAATGACCTTGTGAGGGCGCTGTGCAAAAAATGAGTGTTTCATAAATCTCTAGATAAGGGTATATGATGTAGACCATGGGTACTTTACAACTCTAACCAAGAAAGGGACTTATTTTAAGGAAAATACTATTTTAGGGGGGGGGGGGTCAAAAGTTGAGGTTTGTAATTGAGGACTGTATTTTGATGGCTCTCTGGAAGCCCGCAAAATTAACACGCATTTGCGCAATTCACTTTCTTCACTTGGATTGTGCAGTTTGGATCACAGACAGTTGATACAAGTGATGTTGGGTTGGCCACCAAAGTCAGCATTTTAAAATAATGCTCAATTTTGTTGGAAAAATGGCACCCCTACCAAAAGTTTCAAGGGTCGTTGTGAAAAAACGAAATGGCACACGGCCCTGAAATTTGGTAGTTATTAGTTTGAATATTAAGGGCAACATTTGAGAGAAATAAACAAGGAAGATCCGAGGGGGGTCACCCGGGGATCTCACGGAAATTTGTGTTTTTACATGGAATGACCCATGAATAAATAACCCACTGATATAATTGCTTTGCTATTTTCATTCCTTGATCCCAGAAAAGTATGATCTCAAAGACACTTCGATCTAGGTATTAGTTGTCAAAAAAGGTTCCAAAAATTGCCCGCCCACTGTGAATTAATACAAAATTAAGCATGAAAGAATTGAATAAAACCAAGGAGATATTAATGTTTAAAACGGAATTCTTGAAATAAAAAAAAAAAACATGCTGAGAAACCAAAAGCTTTAGCATTCCAAGATCCCAAGAATAGTGAAAAAAGGGTTCAAAATGACAGATATGTTGTAAGAGTATTATTAACTTCCTTGACCCCTAAAACATGGGATAGACACCAGAATTATGCCTGTATCAATCGCATATTTTTATTTTTTGAGTAAATAAAATTGCAGGCATAGTATATGGAGGAAGGGAGGAAGGAAGTAGAGTTCCCCAAAAATCAGCACCAAATACATCTATGTTTTCACTAGAGAAAACGCATAGCGCATGCGCGATACCGGGAATTTTGAAGATCCGGAAGTGGACGTTTTGAAACGTGAAACAAAGCAAAAAAGTCTCTCCTGGTAGCGGAAATATGCAAAATTATTATTGTTCGAAGCACGATCGAAGAGAAGTAAGGGTGAAATAGAAAAAATACATGATAGCTGTGTTGCAATATTGAGTTACACGGCGAAGTTGTGTGAAATAAAAGAGAAGAAATCTTGTTATAATAATATAAAAAGTAAAAAAAAAATGGGTCGAAAAAGGTTGCAAAAATTTTCGTCTTCCAATTTTAACAGAAAATCGCAAATTCAAGCCATTTTGGAAATTGGGCTTAAAATGAGAGACTAAAATGCTACTATTGTCTTAAGTAAAAACCGTAAACTCGTTGCAACAGTAGCCGCAGTTTTAAAAGAGAAGTTCTGGATCAAAAATTGATGATGGCCGATTATGCCGGGCATTGTAAAGTGCACAAGGCAGCGCTATACGTGTTGCTACGGAACTGCCTGTCATCGGCCATCTCCCGCTATATACTGAGATGAGTGGAATGATAACGACTCGGGGTCATCTTGTACATATTCAAAAAGGGGAAATCATCAAAAAAGCCCAGTTTTGGCTACCATGGGTTGGCTTTGAAATGTTAATTCATAGGCCATTATTAGCCTCCGGACTATAAGCCATGTGATACAGCCAATACATAGTTTACTAACAGGACCTGTTCCAATCCATGGGCCCGGGTCCATCTGAAGTCTATTGCAGTTTAATATGGTAACAGGGACCCTTTATCACTGTCCTGGTGGGGGATTGCCTAGCTTGGACAAGTATAGGCCGGGGCGAGCCAACATAATGGGAGTGCCAGTTGATAACCTCGAACTAGATGCCCCACAGTGATAGCGTTGAAGTATAAAAGTGAATCTGGTGTTAACCTCAATCATTGGCCCGTTGCCAGTCAACCTGGGTCACTAAAGGCCACTCCCAGCAGGGAGAATATGGAACAGAAGTCTAGGGCTGATGCAACTAGTAGTAGGTTAGTAGATCCCGGGGGGGGGGTTCTCAGGGGTATTGTTGAGGTACCCATGCTCGTTCCAGGGGTTTTGAAGGTGACCCTAAAGAGGACCAATTTTCAGTGAAAATATACCCCTAACGGGACCAGTTTTGGGCGATTTTACAGTGAAAAATATACCCCGAAACGGGACCAATTGGCATGAAATTAACCCCTTGCGGGACCTTGTTCTAAATACGTGAAAGAAAGATATTCCTTTTTAAATATCTAAATATACAAGAAAGAAAACTGACACAGTGTGCTACTGCAAGAAAAGTAACATTTGGGGATTATTTTGCGGATATGTTTAGGTTAATTTTTCCTATTTGTATCATTGAAACAAGTCACAATCACAACTTGATTTTGATAACCCCTAGCGGGACTAGAACTTGAGTATTGTGAATTTTGGGGACCCTAGCGGTAGTCCCGCCATTGGCGCAGCTGAGTCCCCTCTTTTGGAACGAGCGGGTACCCGACCAAAATCCAGACACCCCCCTCGGGGTCGATCAGTATACTAGTAACATTTTAGGCTGATGTGTGTACTAATAGTCTAGGGTGGGTAGTGTAAAACGTGCAAGCGAAAGCGCTTGGAATTCAGCAGCCTCAAAAGAATATAAATTGCAGCGCTAATGTTGTTGTATTTGTTGAGGTGGTTGCCATTCAGCTCACCAGACATGTTATTCCGTTGAGGCTGCCAATTCTCAATATAGCATTTGCGTTTTCGCGTTTCACACTGAAGCCGTTCGAGGCCAGGTACTTTATACTACTTAGTATAGGTTTTATAGCATCACGCAATACTAGGCTCACACCACGGGCACTGGACTAGCCTAGGCTGGTTGATGGGATCAGTGATGTTACTATAGTGCATTTAGCTTCCATGAATCAGTGACTTCACAAAATTCAGGCATTTCTTGTACGGCATCCAATTTAGTCAAAGCTCGAATTTTTTAAAGCTTCGGCCACTTGATATTGCACTTACGTTGCTGAATCGAGGAAGATCAAAAACTACATGGCAGCATCATTGCATACTCAGCTAACATGCATCTGGGCGTTAATGTCCCAGCCGAGGCTGAGTCAAAAATGTCTAGTCATAAATAGGTTTGCTAGTCAACGTTCATATCATTAAAAAAAGTTTGTGTTGTCATTAACTTTAAAAAGGGTTCGACTAGTATAAATTAAAAAAGGGGTTTTCGCTAGTCATTGGAAAGGGTTCGCTAGTCAAATTGAAAAGGCTGACTAATCATAAATTTTAAATTTAACCATAAATCGATTGTTTTTTTCGTTAGTTCGCACACGTCAGTAAGACCACCCTTTTCGTGTGTGGGCGAGGACGGGCAAGAATTCGGTGTCCAGCACAGCTGCCTTTAATTATAATCGGATCCTCGATTCTGATAGCAAAACCTCCTTTCTGATGAATACACAAGTTTTGAGAATTAAACATTCACATTATAGCTTAATAACATATACCTGTACACAACTGTGAAAAAATTTAAAATTGCCCGCCTTTTTATAAAAACGTCGTGATTGCTTTGAGGAATTTTGTAATTTGCTAATGAAATTGCCCTACGTGTCAATTTAAAGGAAAAAGCCATGCAACTTTGTCGATGAGTATGCTGTAAACCATGATGCTTTCAGTGCAGGAAAGCAAGAAAATATAAGGATTTTTAATGAAAAAGGTTGAAATTTTGGTCCAAAAGTTTCATTTTGCCTTGCCCCACAGTGGCAAACAGTCAAACATTGGGAAAAGATCACTTTTGCAGAGTCTCCCCATCAGAAAATTTAGCTTAGGCTTGATTGAAAAAGACAAAAGTAACCTCGGATTCCAAACTTTTTTTCAGTTTGGGGGGGGGACCTCTACTGTTTGTGTTGCATGGATAACACAAAATTGAAGGGATTTTTTATATACAGTGGGCCTAATGGCAAGTCTCGTCTTCGCCGCAGGATAGTTTGACCGATTGTAGGGTTAATCTGGCACAAGGTAGTGCGACTTTAGTAAAGTTTTTGTAGGGGTGTTTGTTTTTGTACAATTTTGTTATGCATTTTAAAGACTTTTGGGGGGATTGGGGCATGCCACACAGACTCGGGGCATATAAGCTAAAAAGCCCAATTGATGTAAAATCAGAGTAGTAACAATTTTTTAAAAGTGCCAAAGTTTGTTGTTGTGTGACTTTAGTGATTTTAATTGTTTTTAGAAACTAGTATTTTGTGCTCAGGGAATTACCTTTTACTTATCTTGATTCTGTGCGGATGTGGTTCAGGCAATCAAACCCAACTGAAATTTAAACAAAATAGAGGCACTATTGCAGTATAAACTGTTTTGTACGTTTGTAATTGTCTGTGAATAGGAGGCTCTGCGTTGCATTTCTTTTCAGTTTGGGTTTTCCAATCATTAAACTATGAAATCTATAGAACCCATGCCGTTTTGTACGGTTCGTAAATGGATTATTACTACGACACACAAAATTCAGGATGCAATGTTAAATCAGCCTAGTAATTACGTGAGGTTTAAGTTTGCTGCTTTGCTGTTTTTAAATTTTAGTTGGTTTGTTAGAGTGAGATAGGAAAAAGAAAAGGATCAACACACTGCTAGGTTACATTTTGAACCACTGAATCTGTGTTTTTCCCGTTTATTTCTGAAAAGGATAAATTGAAAGAATCATGTAGATTCAGCAATGGCTTGAATTTCAAATGCTCTGCACTGCTCAATATGTTTCCTTTTCTCTCAATTTGATGTGGGCTTTTGTATGGGCAGTTCTGGTGCACAAGTAGACCAGACAATCACGACAAAACTTAGTTGGCACATCTTCAGTTCTTCATTAATTTTGTGCCAAGCACACAGCTACCACAGATCACCCTATGTATACGCAAGACGTCGTATATTTGGAGCAAAACGCTTGAAACCGAGGGTTAGAACGACCCATAACAAACATGAGGTTAAGGGAGGATGGAGCAAAGGCCCGACGGAGGCAGGGGAAGAGCCCCGTGTTGGTCAGGGTGGAAATGCCATGCTGTTTTTCTTTTTCATTTTTTTTTGGCGTGTGCATTTGATCCTTATTTCAATGGCCACTCTTTTCTCCATTTGTGTGTAGCCCTGAAACGATGTTAATGAGGCAAATACTAGTCCAAATTTTGTGGGTCCGTCCGTCCGTATTATGTCCGTATTCCGTATGTCCGTCGTATGACTCGGTTAACCTTTTTAAAATGCTCTGCAGGCTAACCGCTATCCCCGATTTACTCTACTTCAAACTTGATAGGATGAGAGATTGGGTGCCGCAATATTATGTGTAACGTTTGGCTGCTTATTTGCATATCATGAATATTAATTAGCTTATTTGCATATTTTTCAGACATTTCGGTTAACCTTTTTTGAAATGCTCTCGGGCCTAAACACTAATCCCCGATTTCTTCACACTGGTGTGATAGGTGAGGTCCAAATATTATATGTAGCTTGGCTGCATTATTGCCATATTCTGAATATTATTAGCTTATATTGGCCGGTCACAATGAATAATCTTTCCCATCAAGATTGTGTGCAAGTTATCTGGAGGTCCATAAACATGTAATGATGTACTGGTGGAGGAAGCTGGTTCAAGAGTTTCTTGACCTATTAGATGTTGACATATTCCGACAAATTACATATGCAAATGAGCTGATTAAAGGAAAAATCAGCGTAATCGCTAAATTTTTGAAACGTACATCGGCTATGCAAAATTCTTCACTGCACGAAAACCCTTATGGTCGCATCTTCTTTGCCATTGAAACTTCCGGATACATGCGCTTCGGTATGCAATGAGCTAATTAAATATGTGTAATGCTGAATCGCTAAAATGGTACATCGGATATGCGAAATTCCTTGCTACATGCTAACTACTATAACCATAACATCTTGTGTGGTGAATCATAGGAGGGTGGCAGGTGGGGTTTTGGTGAGGGGGCAGGGTGGGGTGTTGTGAGGGGCAGGGTGGGGTGTTGAGAGGGGCAGGTGGGGTGTTTATGTGTGAGAGGTGGGGTGGCGTTGGTGGGGTGTTAGTGGTGTGCGTCTGGAGGGGTCGGGTGGTGTGCATCGGGGTGGGGGTAGGAGTGGTGTGTGTTGGGGGTGGGTGCACTTGGGGAAGGTGGGTGCGATCGCGAGGGGCGGGTGACGGCATGTGACCTTGTGACCTGTGTGACCTTGTGTGACTTCAGGTGACCTCGGGTGACTTCTGTGGACCTTGATGACCTCAGTGACCTTCTTGACCTTGTGTGACCTTGATGACCTCGTGTGACCTTGGTTACCTTGTGTGACTGTGTGACTTCATGACTTGTGACCCTTGGTGACTTCATGTGACCTTGTTACTCTCAAGTGACCTTGGTGCCCTCAAGTGACCTTTGACCATCATGTAACCTTGGTGACCTCATGTCACCTTTGGCCCATTCACAAATCTTTTGTGCCGGGGTATGGTCAGGTGGGATGCGAAGGGTAGGGGGGGTGTTTTGTGTCAGGGAGGGGAGGTGCTTTGTGACTCATGTGACCTTTGTGACCCCATGGTGACCTTTGTAACACTTCTCGCGCCAGTGCATTTGTTCTCTTTCTAATCATCATTTGCAAACTTCATCATAAAGCAAGTGATCGCGTAACCAGCACACTTGTGGTTCGAGAACCGCCTTGTTAGAACCCCGGGCTGCTTGCACTCCCTCCGCACCCAGCTGGGCTTACTTGCAGGTAAAGTGGCCACAATTTTGTCTGTGATTGTAGATTGTGCTTAACGATGCAGAACTGACTATGAAAAAGGTTGATGTAGTATCCATTTCCAAATATTTCATGATTAGCCTGAACCAAGTAGGCATATCCACTGTGTAACAAAGTAATAGCGCATATTACCAAAAACTATTTGTGAAAAAGGTAATGGGGCAGTGATCACAACCCTTGTTCCCCCCCCCACCACTTAATTTAAAAAAGTTTAATTTTATATCATCTGAACTGTTAGTCTTATTAATCCATGTGTAGGTAGGCTACCTAGTGCAAATGTCAGTCGTATCTGTAATAAATTGGCACTTTTGTATTTTCTATCTGTAATGAACATTTTTAAAAATACTAAAATATGACAGAAAACAAGGAATTGTTCATAAACAAAACTGCAAGATCGCAATCAACGAAAATAAGCTTTTCTCAACGATGTTTAATAAAACATGAAATCGAACATGAGTGCTTGGGAATATGAAAATGCACTTAACATCGATGGCTGATGTACTAGCCAGGCTGATGCTACATCAGCTTGTGGTTAGTCTTTATTTAGGAGAAAACTGCAATTTTCCCCCACATAGTTTTCATGATATAGTATGTACCATTAGACATATATCCACCTTAATAGAGTATTGTTCATAGTATTAAAAAACGTGTAATAAGTGCATGGTGTGTTGTCAAGCTTTGAATTACAATTTAAGATGTACATCTTAAAAAATTGCATTCATCATTGCACATGTTGAAAGTTACATGCACAGGCCTGATGTAAACATTCTACTAACATTCATTTCAGACTTGTGTACGTTTAAGGCCTTTGAACAGCGCAAATTATTATTTCAACATCCAATTACATTCTATGACAAAAGCTAAAAGTGAATATTCTAAGATCACAAATTTTTATTTCATGAACATGGCACATTTGCATGCAGGATTAAAAAGTTACTTGCACAGAGATAAAGTGACATGCACCTGTTCACCGTGGGTAAATTCGCAAGCCTGTGAGCTCCTGTTGTTGTATGCCAAGGATTTTATGGCTTCAAATGTTGATGTGCTGTTTTTGTGATTCCAATTGGCACATTGGTTCTAGGCTAACAGACAGAGCTACTAGCATAGACGGATGCATCAGCCTAAGGGGTCCCTTTCCCATCAAAGGTTTGCCAGCCGAAGGTTAGTCATATTTGAAAAAAGGGTTTGCTAGTCATATAAAAAGGGTTGCTAGTATATAAAACATCCCTAGTCATAAGCTGGTTAGGGTTTAGGGTTAAAATTTAAATTTAGATAGCTAACCCTTTTTCAAATTATGACTAGCGAAACCCTTTTTAATTTAGGCCCAGACTAGCGATTTTCCCTTAATAACTCTATGACTATTGACTAGCGAACCTTTACGACGAGGAGTTTTTACGCCAGCCTACCCAGCCTAGCTAGGCTAGGTGATTAACCCTAGATGTGTGTTCGGGTGCTTGTTAGGCAGTAAATGCACCATGCTACCTAATACCATACTAGCTATATGCATTATCTTCCTCAAGTCAGCGACGTCAGTGAGATATTTATTGCCTGAAGCATTCAATCCTGAGCTTTGACCGAAAGTACTGCCGAACACACACTTTAAGCAGGCACACAAGACATACCGTCCTGATTTTGTTGACGTCACTGAGTCATGGAAGATGATGCACTATAGCAACTATAGCATCATGCATCAAGCCAAGTCTAGTACATTAGCCTTGATATAGCTAGTTTCTGGTGCACTGATGGCATTGATGCTACTATAAACCTTTAACAGCTCATCCCTAAATATTAGCCTAGTATGCAACTATACTAGTTAGTAGATCAGCTAGCTTTAACTAATTAGCCCTGGATTGTGGGTGTGGGGGATGGTTTGTGACCCACTGAAACAAATGACCCTGAAGAATTTAGCACTTTAGGGGCCTATTTATGCACTTTATGACGTAAATTTTCAGGTCATGGGTGTCACAAAATGATGGCCACACCCGTGGGTGTGGCTGTTTAGTGACCGCGGTTGTACTGGGGAACCCAATGAATCATGGTTCGCCATACGCAGGGGGGGTGTGAGGACCCCCCACATTCAACAAAAATTTTTTCATAATAAGGTTACCAAAGTTAAAGACATTTTTACGAAAGAATCACATTTTAGTGATCAGATGTTCAAAAAGTAAAAAAAGGACATTTTAGGGGGTTAGAAGTCCCGGGGTTAGGCCACTTTCCAAAAAGGTCCACTTTTTCGAGGTTCCGCACCATCCCAAAATATCCTCGTATGTCAAAGATATGTTTGTAATGGGTGTATTACTATGGTTACTATGGTTGCTATGGTCCTATTGCCATGAAAGTTTCCAATTGAATGAATAGAATCTACACAGGCTTTTTACACTTCGAAGTTTTCACTAATTCTTAGACTACTACTGGCTAGCTAGTAGCATGCATGCTTTAGACCAAGCTAGTCATGAGTGCCGCCTGCCTACACAAATCATTTTGATCTGTCCAAGAATGCCCTCGAAATCCATGAATCAGTCACCCATTTCGTCATCAGCATAGATAGCAGATTAGGAGGCCGGAGGCCCCGTCGTCGCGGTAGTAAACTGCTCACCGTGAATCTTCCACACGCGCACGTATATAGCACCGTCGCGTGAACATTTTACAATGTCTGGCGGAAACGGGCATCATCAAATTTTGATCCAAACTTCTCTTAAAAATGGCAGGCTACTGTTTGCACGAGGTTTTACGTTTAAGAACAATATAAGCATTGCAGTCTATTATTTTGAAGCCCACATTTTCACAACTGGTTTTGACATTTGCGATTTTCGGTTGAAAAAACAAATTGAAAAAAAGGGGGGCGAAAATTTTGCACTTTTTTCGACACATTTTTCAACTGTACTACATGGTATAAAAACCTTTCTTTCATTTTAATTTCACACAAAATTTCGCCGTGTAACTAAATTTGCACACAGCGGTAACATGTATGTTTCTATTTTCACCTTCATCTCATTTCGATCTTGCTTCAAACATTAATACTTTGTGATATTTTCGGCTAAACCAGTAGAGCTTTCCATTGCTGTGTTTACGTCTCAAAACAACCACTTCCGATCCGAAATTCCCTGTTCGGCATGCGCTATGCGTTTGCTCACCTAACATCTATTAGTCTACCCAATCACTACAGCTATCCCAAAAATGACACTCGAGCAAGGCATTTTTGGTTAAAAGAAAAGTACGCATGGTTCTTTGTTTGGTACTCCTTGCAGCCAATGAAATAAGCTTTCATTTGCCATTTAATTATTTCATTCCAGTCCGATGTTGTGTAGAACTAAATATGCTATTCATTAAAATAATAAGATTGCAAAATCAACTTGGTTCGGTTTATGTCTTCGCATTTGAACACAACTTAATCTTCTTTTCCATCTTAACACTTAAGTGAACCGGGGGTGGGGGTTCCCATGGACCCAAAAATTTGTTTCTTCGCGCTGGCCGCTTTCGGCGTGGGATTTTTGCGCCGAATTTTTTTGTAATTGTCCGACTTTTAATTGCGCTCTTTTCATACCAAATATTAAAATCGGCCAATGCCGTTAATGAGTTAATTGTGGGGGTCCCATGGACCCCCCCACCCCCCCTATCGGGCACTAACGAAAGTCATTTGAGAATATTTTTAAAATAAATAAGAAACCGAGAACAAAGCAATTTTTTGCTGATATAATCACACTGTAAGTAAACATTATTAGTAACATTACAATAATTAACCCTTTATGTGCTGAAAACACACAATTTCATCATGGACTTGCCAAACCGTTACTTGTACAACCTCTATGGAATATACATTGTATTTGCAATACACGTAAAATAAGACGGATACCCTAAAACCTGCTGTTTGGTGTTAAATATATGTATTTGGGTCCTTCTACAATCGATATCACATAAAAAAGTTTTTCAAATTTTTGATGTAAGCGCAAGGCTCATTTGAATTTTCCGTCTTTTTTGCCCAATTTTCGCGTTTTTTGAAAACAATGTTTTGCCCTAAAATTTGCAGCCAAAAAATAACAAATTCATTTTTATTGCTGATTTGAGGTGCTTATGACCCTTCACCAGGGTGGTCTAAATTTTGTGCAAAATTCCTCGGGAAAGTGGTTTCCGGCGGGGTGGGGGGGGGGGGTTCCCATGCCCCCCTCCCTGGCGCACCAACGGGAGTGAAAAACCCCTTGTGTCAATTAAGTGTTTTAAATGAAAGGAAATGGTTTTTTTTAAAAAGCAATGTTTCATTAGGTTGAATGAAGACTTCAATTTCACGTCACCGACTCATCCTTCTAAGAAGAGAGATGTTGTATTGAGTTGTTGCCAGTCTGGTCAGTTTGGTCTGCTGGGCTGCTATGGTGTCTTTATTTCAATTACGCATCGCTTTACTATCCATGTAGGCTATTATCAGAGGTTTTTTTTCTGTTGCTGGTTGCGTGTGTTGGTTGTTTGTTATGTCTTCAGAATCATAGGTTTCCTTGAAATTCAATATGGAAAGCGTCTTTACAACAAAGAGGTTGTCGACCGATGAGCGAGAATGAGGAGAAAGGTTGTAAGGTATGTAATATAATTATTATATATCTTATAATAATAGATATTATATATAATTATATATAGTATATAGTATAGTTATAAATATATATATATTATATATATAATAGGTATAGATATATAAGGAAATAAAACAGCAATTTAGCTACACTGTGTTTCACGCGGTTGTGCACCTATGGAAATTGCTTTTTCTTAGCCACGACTGGAGGTCGAGCATGTGATCGGCCTATGTTTACCTGCGTTGCTATGGACGACACCTCCGACAGTTCACTACGCTTATTTAGGAGTGGATTACCGGTTGATAATAAGAGCGGTTTCTACACAAGTTACACAAGCCTGCCTACGTTTCTCCAGTGTTAGATTTTTTAGGATTCCCAGTTAGATGGTATATACAGACTTTGATATATATATAATATATATATATATATATATCTATATATATGTATATATATGTAATATATATATATATATTACTCCACTTAATTATCTTTGGACCCATGCCGAGCACAACTTTGGTGAAAGAGGGCTCCACGGCTGGTTCACACAGCATGGAGTAACGTGACAATACGTGCATATAGCAGATATGGAATTTGTGCAATATTTTCACATTTAAGACCGTAAGTGGTCACTTATGACCTTTGAATCCCATGCGAGCACCACTTTGGTGACGGGCCATGCTGGTTCATGTGCATGAGCCACGTGAATTGGTGCCAATAAAGACTGACAAATTTACTATATTTTTAATAGTTAGGCATTATATTTATATATTATCATTACAATATAACAAGGTACAAGCAAAATCGAAAGTTGGAAATGATTTGTCTTTGAAACGAAGAGAAAGTGAATGATCTGCATAGGCCATATAAATTGATGTCATTTAACATTTCATTTTCGAATAATATAAGTAGTTTAAGACATTTGATCCATACTCCAGACCGTATTCACCACTGTAACTTCTGATAAATTGCACTTTGGCTTGTAGAATCAGTAAACCATTATGAGGGCCTCCTAACAATATCTATTACTATTTTAACCCTCTTCCACCAAAGGTTTTTACTACGTTCATTGACAAGGTGGGGGGGGGGGGGGGGGGTGGGGGGGGGGTCGTATTTTAAGGACAAGCTATCTTGTTTTGTATCAGTGTGTAGCTAATATTCTTACAAATTAATACAAAACATATAAGTTTCTTTAACAAGTGACGTATAGATGACGTCTAAATGAGAGCTTTGGCCTCTAGTTAAACAAATTATTGGAAGCAAACTCTCCAAAATCAAGGGTTATTCTATTTGAGCACGGGAGTTTTCGTTGCCAAATGCTATTTGCATACCAAAGTTATGAACGTCAACGTTTTAAAATGGTCAGGTTGTTTTCTATCATTAACCTCGTCCAAATGAACCATTTTTTGTAACAAAACTAGCGAAGGGGGGTGGGGGGAGGGGGGTTTACCACCCCTGTTGAATTTGGTACCAAAGGATAGCTTAGAGTTTCTCTTTCCAATGGTACCAAAACAAGTAGTCAAATATCCCATAATGACGTCACTATGACGTCTTGCTGAGGAAGTCCGATAAATACTGAATATAGGGTAGAAAAATTGATATTTTAAAAAAAGAAAAAACCTAAAAAATTAAAAAAAAACACCTTATTATAGCACTAAAATGCTATCATTTCCATATTAAATAACCGAATCATTTCCAATTCAAATAGAGTCAAAAAACCGCATGAATAATCTTGATATTCCTAAACTTTTGGCGAAAAATTGAATTGTCCCTAGGTGTGTCTATGGAAAAATTTTGGGGGGGAAAAAGTTTGGCTACATGGCGAACTTTAGGAGTCATTGTGACGTAATGCTAGCATGTTGGTACTAATTTTGTTTCATCCTAAAGAGGAGGACACTAGCTATCTATTGGTTCCAAAATCAAGTGTCGTAATATCCTGTGATGTGATAGGCATGTTGGTACTTCTCTCCAGAAGAGGGGGGGGTGGTGCCATCCCCTATCCTCACTTTGG
The DNA here is from genome assembly GCA_023653785.1 of Ophioderma brevispina. NCBI lineage: Eukaryota > Metazoa > Echinodermata > Ophiuroidea > Amphilepidida > Ophiodermatidae > Ophioderma > Ophioderma brevispina. The sequence goes on along the minus strand of JAMKCH010011748.1, from coordinate 13,004 downwards.
GGTCCCTGATCTAACCCAAACCCCGGTGGATGGTGTTTTTGGATGCAAAGGAAACTGTCAGGTCGACAATTTACATTAAAATAATTTGGCACAACAAAGGGGGCTTTAGCAAGCAGGGGAAACCCGAAGGGGGGGTTGGTAAAACCCCTTCGTGACGAGGGTTAAAACAACAAGGGTATAAGAGGACACTACTCTACGGAGTACGATGCTCTCCAAAAGGTTAAATAGGTGCATCCAACGAGAATTTTTAATCATAGAAAACGTATTAGAGCACAATGTTTTCATCAGCTTAATTTGATTCCTAACTATTGGTCATTTACGTTTCATTTTCTCAATAAAGTTATTTAGAAAAAAATGAATAAAATGGATAATTTTTGTTTTCTTTTTAAAACTGTATTTCGAAGAATTAATATTATCGGCTATCGCCGCAGTAGGGACGGAGTTGTAATATTTTCGTTTACCAGCAGTTAGAAACGTCCGACATATTGGTGTCCCAGCAATGATACTATGGTAAATAAATGGCCATTATAGGAAAAGCATGCGATTTTGCAGGGCGGTGTAATACAAACTCGTGAAAAACAGTATTTTTGAGTAGGCTAGATTAATTTATTATTAAAGAGTATTCGTCAAAATTTATTCGCAGATATCCTTCGATTCCTATAATGGATGAGAGGACGATTGTCTACAAGTGTGGGAATCTTATAAGGCACAGGAATAATAAAAATCATAAACCCGCCACAAATTGAAGCAATAGCCATCCAAGTGTTTTCCACCCCAAACATAATGTATGTACTAGAGAATGACCTTAGTATCACCAAAATCGGAATGGAAGAAACTGCATTTTAAGGGGGAAATGTTTACACAACTTAGAACCTATAAAACCGGTTTTAACAAAATTGCCTTCGAATTACCTCGAACAATCTTGTTGCTAATGTGTGAAAACTATTTTATGTCATTAATGGCAACCTATTAGTACATGGGGGAATGTAATGAATGTTTTGGTTTAGTTTTTTTCATATACAATTTTGACACCAATGTTTTTCCAATACAGAATTTCATGGAGAATCATGGGTGTCATTTTTTTAAATGTGTTCTTGGGTGTTTTATAAGGGGGTAAAATTTGTACAGGGGTAAACAATTAAAGTGTTTAAATTGTTTTAAAATTTATACCAGTCTATTTGGCTGCTCATAAGGTTTCTAAAAAGGTATAGTTTGCCATATTTACGACCTATTGTTTTAGTACAAAAGGCTCAAGAAAGTTCAAGGTAATTATTTATAGAATGGTCAGATTTTGTTGAAACTGGTTTTGAACCGTACATTGGGTCATACTGAATAAGAAAATGTATATAGATTCTGTGTTTCACCTTTCAAAGTGAGACTTTTAGAGATATGACTAGTGGTCTCCCATAGGCCCTGTGGACCACGGCCATATTTGCCCTCTTAATTATTATCAAAACGTCATTGACAACGCGACCTTTATATTTTCGGCTTCTGTACAGTAAGACGAACAATTTGGCACCATTTTTAGAACAAACCGATGAATCTCAAATTTTACCCCCAGTGTGACCTTGAACCCGTTTTACCTTGTAACTCTTGTACTATAACTCTCAGTTTGGGCAAACTATACCTTCCTATAATCCTTGAAAGATACTGAACATCATGGTATACTTTAAAACACATTTTGGCCCTTTTATATGTTGACCCCTGTATAAACCTTTCCCCCTAGAATCCATCCAAGAACACATTTTAAAAAATGACACCCATGATTTTTGGAATCCATTTTGATTTATAAAAACCTTGGTTGCAAGATTGTATATGAAAAATTTCACAAAAATACAGTTCCACATGTACTATATACCTTTAAAAAAAGTGGGAGTAACAGAATGAATTGAAAACCCAAAAAGGGCCAAAACTCAAAAGGAACTCAAAATCAGCCAAAACAGCCTTCGAAGGACGTCTCTATGACGTCGTATATGAGTGCGTATCAAAATCCGAAAATTACCCCAAATACGCAAACATCCCAACACGCAGACATGAAAATTCCGCCAGATTTTCGTCTAAATAAGATTAGAAAACAAGTACGTGTTTGTAATTTTAGCTTGATTTTCACGATTTGGCCCCTTTCAGGGATTTTATTCAGTGGGTTTGAAAAACAAAAATGATCTGCTGCCCCTTAAATCCACTCCTGGTTCATTTTTGCTGCATATCTACTAAATTTATAGTTTAGTGTATTCAGTGCGGATAGTTATTCTGTTTGGATTCCAGATACGCTATGGAAGATTGCTGATCATGAATTATACTAATGCAGAAGATTGCGAAATCTATACTAGGCATACTGACATTTAGGAACAGTTCCAAGCTCCCGTTGACATTCAAAGATAATTGTTATTGTTGTGATCTCATAAAAATAGGAAAGGAACACAGTTGTTATGGTCCCATATATATATAAAAAGAACGTCTATGACGAGAACCAAAAACAGATCCTTTTCAAATTTTCAGACAGGCCATACATCATGCATGTCGTGACTCGACGACTTCAATTGGCATGATAACAACAAAGTAATAATGACCTTGGATTTTTCTTTCAAAAATCACCTAATAAAAATATTTTAGACCGCAATCCATCGTGCATGTAACGTTTGTTTTGCCATTTCCATGGCAATTTGGCAAATGAATGTTGTTTTGATCCTACTATTTTGCCTAACTACAGAGCGTAACCAGAGTAAGAGCAGTATATAAGGAACTAGAAGTGCTAAACAACTTAAAGCACTATCAGTAATTTGTTTTCCAAATCAAAAATGCTTGATTTTGTCACTAATTTGCAAGAGCGGGGTCTATCATAAGTTCAGTTTTCAATTATCAGATGATAACTCAGAGAGTGAAGGAGTTACAGGTAAGGCTTATTAGCAGTCAATTGTAACCTCACTTGCCAAATTGATTGAAGTTGGACATGTCAGCAAGTTGTGAGAGTTGGAGTGGGATGGATAATTGCGGATGAGGACAATCAACAAATTTGTACATCAGCATCAGGTTCGAAGAACCAAATAAAAAAAAAAAAAAAGTACATGCTTGTATACATATGCTTATTTAATGAAAGAACAAATTAACACAGAAATAAAATGCTATTGAAGAATGCAAATGAAGACACCACTGATATACAAGTATGTATAATTTGCATGATGCTTGTATGCTGGACGCAGTGGCGTATCGGGCATGCCCGCTCTGAGGAGGGCAAATTTCCCAGTTGTAGTTTGGCGACAATTTTACCTCTTCTACGGGGGTCAAAAGGGCCAATTTTTCCCTGTCAGAGGGCTAAAAAACTGCTGATTTAGCAGATTTTGCAATTTTTTCCGGCAAAAGTCGCTAGGGGGGGGGCAACCTGCCCCCTGCCCCACGCCTCTTACGCCCACGCTGACGGATTGCTTTACTGACACAGAAGATTTTATGCTGCATTTCACCATGCATCCATAGCTTAGTACCTGCCAAATTTAATCGATTTTTCAGAACATACTTTATCTAAAAGAGGAAGTCGAAGGTTATATTTCTATGTCTGGGTATTAATATTGGTGTTTCACAAAGAATCATAAACTATAGACATTCTGGCAAAATGTGATTTTCATTAAGTCGTACATTACAAGGTGGCAAGTTCCAAAATTGTACATTCTTTAACACTCAATTACATATATTTGATCAGCAAAGGAGTTAGTTACTTACATTAAAACCACCATACGTTGATTACCTAAAGCTTTGTGGATTTATATAGGTGATTGATAGAAGTTGAGCACCCCCATTGCAAGTGTCCCAAGTAATTATAGGTCCATTTAGATAGGCATAATTAGAGGATATAGGTGTACCAGACCGCCCAATTGTGGGAAGGAAGTTTTTAAATTTGTTTATTATACTAAATCTTGAGTAAGTTTTATTACACTGTCAATTATGCCTTCCTTCCAGGTGATATTTTGCTCAAGGGAGACCTAAAAACTTGTAGAAGTAACTCTTTCAATTGGCGTACTCTCTGCAGTGCCAGATGCTGATTCAAGATTAAACATGGATTCTGGTCGGCACTAGTATTTTTGACTACCAAGTAACATGTAGTTTTTTTGGCAATTTCGGATAATTATTACATTAAACCAAACAATTATTATGATCCAAGCTCATGGTAAGGAACATCTTCAATAGCGTTGAATTGGTTGTGTGAGGGAAAAAAAACAGGGTGTGTCATCAGCAAAAGAGATGACCATCCAAAGATTTGGTAAACAAGATGAATATCATTGACATATAACATAAATAGGCAACGGACCAAATGATCCTTGTGGGACCACGCCATATAATGTTTCTCTCATTGAGGATAGCCTTAACATTAACAAACTGTTACCGACTATTACGATTAATCATTGAACACCATTAGTAGTTATCCCTCTAAGCCATAATGATTAATTTGCAGAAGAATGTATGGTCAATGATAGAAGGACTTTCGATAGATCAAGAAAAACCATTCATCAGTATATTTGTCACTGTTAACAGCAGCTGATATTTTGTTGCATCAAATCAACGATGTATAATACGTGCTGTGGGGTTTTCCTAAAACCATATTGACGCTTATGGTTATTTAACCACTCACCTGGCTGCCGTAAGGATTAACAATATTGGGTGGACTACTTCTTGCATGGCATCTGGGAAAAAGTTTGCTTTAAAATGCCTGAAAATGACACTAGTTATGTAAGAAAGTGTGTAAATTTCATGATGACATGGGATTCGTAGTATTTAGACTGGTATGTTTTCTCAAAACTAAGCGCATTTGGACAGTGAAGTTGAGGAAAGGAAATTTACTTCGGGTCATCCAATTTCACTCGATTTGCAAATTACTAGCGTTTGGCGACTATAGAGAATCTTGGGTTGCCGGTTTGAATCCGAGGCAAGTTTGTTGATTCGTAACTAAAAATTTTCTGGTCAGCATAGGTTCAAAATTTGGTTATGTGACGTGTACTTTGGGGGAGTGATGTTGTTGTATTTCTCTGGAGGTTGTAAAAATGTGAAAGAAAACATGCTCAAAGTTGCCATTTTTCCCATATTACTACGTGTATATGTGAGTTAGTGGGGTCACTATACAATTTTTATTGCGATGAGATATGAACAACTATTAAATACAAGCCGTTCTAGAATTTTGGAGAAAATGGGGAACACGGAAACGGACGAGAATTTGAAGAAAACATCACTCTCATCTTGTTTAAACAGGGAATGACCTTAGCTATTTTTAGAGCATCCGGTACTCTTCCAGTAGAATATAACATTGAATATAATTTGGAGTGGTTTGGCATTACAGGTGCGAGTTTTTTTACATGAAAGACCCTAAACCATCATTAGAATCCAGCTTATTGATTACGTTTTTATTTCATGTTTCAAGTGGATGGGTGACATGATAAAAGCTGTTATTGGATTTCATTTGATTTTTGGAAGGTAATGAGAGTAATCGATATCAGGGATGCTGCCAATTGAATTTCCAATTTGGGGCCAATGTTAACAAAGTATTCATTAAATCCATTTGCAATATCATATGATCTGTGATCATGCTATCGTTTATAGCGGAATTTACTTTAAAACTTCGCGCTTTTTGTTTTTTATTATATATTGTCAGAACTTTCCACGTGCTTCTCAATTAATTTTATATTTAATTAAGTTTATATGCATAATAATTCTTTTTAGCCTTTCTAAGAGTGAATTTTAGTTGTATTCCCAAATGTCTTATGCCTATCATAATTATCATTATATGCTTTTTTTCTTTTATAAAGATACTATAATTTATTTTTTTAAGATTTCTGGAGTTAAAAGGCCTTAGTTATCCAGGGGACTTCTGTTTTTTATCTTTTCTAATTTTACCATCTTTATAAGGTATACAATGATCATAGATATTTATTAAATTTTATTCATAAAAATTATTATGCATAAGTCCTGCATCTCATTATGATGACAATTTAGATATCATTACAGTTACACAAATATCTCTATTGAGCAGCAGTTAATATTATCTTCGGTAAAATATCTCTTATCACCCACGCCTTATATTACTGTTCTTTGTGAAAACAGCACCCACTTAAAGCATTTAAAAGGCGGTCCTTGAAGGTGCCATTATTTTAATTACGACTGTTTCTATAAACTAAAAAAGTCGGATCCCGAGATTATTAGTTAACAAAGCACACAAATCATCAATTCTTTACAAATCGGTATGACGCTTCGCCGCTACACTGGCTTACTACAACAATTTCCAATACAACAATGCCAACAAATGGACGTGATTAAAACTAAGGGACTCCTATTTCTTTACATTGTAAAGAATCGCTGATAGTATCTTTAAGCAAACAGTTATAGTCCGATTCGCGTTTATGCGTTCGTCCCCCTGGAGTTTTGGACTATTCACTTAGAGTCGGAGATGGTATCAACCTAGCTCAACAAGGGAAATGAAAGAATTCAAATTCACGTGCCCACCTGATTATCTTGGAGGATACTTCGGTAATTTAACTCACTCACCTTGCCAATCAAACAATTTCATTCATGCATGAAACGCACGATAGTGTATTTCAAGGCATTAACATGCTCATAATATCATGATTAACAGAAGTCCATGCGCCATATTGATTTTTAACCTCGCAAAGAATGGTACGGGGGTCAGGTCACCAATCAGATGAATCGAGTATAGTCGATTGGGGATCCCACAATGACCACTTGCTGACCATGATCCGATCCCACTAGTCACTCCAATCGGCGGATCCATTCGTGTGGTCACGACATTAGTGTCGGATCTTATTTTTTGGTCAAAATTGAGTTAATAGTTTGATTCTGGTTGCGTTTGCTGTCCTCTTTTGAATGTAATCAAACAAATAAAAATTGAATTACATCTCCCACCAAAAATAGGCGCCGTCGCCAATACCATTGTTATAAAATGGGTTTCACAAACAATCGAATTCGTAGTCGATAGCTTGAAGTGTTCCAAATATATGCAAACCAACCCGATTTAAATTGCGAACGATACGTATTCGCTGGGACAAAGATTGCTACTTTAGTGATCAAAATCGATAATAGGTCGGTCAAGATTTAAGACAATCCATAAAATTTACGTCACTTTATAAGGGATTTGTCATGTTATTTCACATTTATTTTTTGTGTTTTAATTATGTTACTTGTACTAATTTAAACCTACACTGTAAAAAAAAAATACTAAAATTTACAGGAAAACCCTGGAAGAAATTCTGCCAACAAAATACCGTAAAATTTACAATATACTGTAAAAATTAATTTGATCAAAACACTTTTAAAACATATTTGGTGAGTTACTACAGAGATTGTGAATGTGTGGAGAAAAAAAAGTACTGATGAACACCCTGACTTTAGTAGGCCTATCCACATTTTTACAGTGCATATACTGTAAAATGTACAGTTTGTTGTAAAATGTATAATTGAAAATTCGTAGCAGTGTATATTAATCTTGTTACTCAGTAAGATTCAAATAAAGGCTTCAATTTTAGATTTTGCAATTATAGGCCTGAAAAAATGGACAAAATTTGCAGTATTTTCCTGTTTTCTTTAAAATCTAAAGCCAAGTACTGCAATAATCTTTGACAGTATTTTCCTGTAACTTGCAGTGTGATTTTTTACAGTGTACGGTCTGTGCATCGTGAAAAAGAATAATTCATTTTTTGCATTTTTACATTAGATTACAAATAAACAAAATTTAATCACCTTTAGGGGGACAGAGTGAGCATTAACCCTCGTCTTACAAAAGGGGAGGGATTACCACCCAGTGAACTTTCGTGGTGCTCCAACACGTTTCACTTTCGTAACAATCTTCCCATATAATTGTTTTCCCATCAATGTCCGGTCATTTTGGCGAAACAAATGTGAAGGTATAAACCATCACCCAGAAGTTTTGATCAACCGACTGAGATACAATAGCTGGAATACGTGCACATTCATAAGAAACCGTTGCATTCTGAGTGTCTGCCGGAGACCCGTTGTTGCGTGTAGCCCCAGGAAAGGGGTAAAAGTTACTATTGGGGCCAAATGTTTGAACTGCTCTAACTCTACTACAGATATAGCTAAATGTTCCTTAGTTTAACCAGGAGTAAAAAAAAGTCAATTGGCACATGGTGTGGGGTGCGTCCTTTCCAAGATAATCCTTTCCGTCTAATAATAATTATTACCTCTACTGCCCATTATTTTTTCGACATCGTGCACATAATTCGCCTATATGATACGCATTACCAGTTATGTTTAGTTCATTTGTTTAATAATGTGCACAGTAGCTCTAAAATTATATGTTATATAACGTATTGCATTTTCCATCATCTGGGGCCAAAATCCGCATCATCCGATATTCCCTACGTACCTTTTTTTGGTGCCAAATTTAAAATTTTGGCATTCATTATACACTGATGTGGGTGTCTGTGTAAATGAACAATTTTGCCAACTTCCGAGCTATGACGTCATTGTATGCCACAACCGGTATGATTTTACTATTTGGAACCAATAGAAAACGGAGGACCAAAGCTACCCACCAGTACCAACATCGTAAGCATCTGTTGCGTTGTAGTAATGAATTCTCTGGGTGGTTACCACCCGGGGGCGGCGCCATGTAAAATCATCGGACTGCGAAAATCATAGGAGGGGCGACACATTACACGATTACCTCATATGGTAAAAACCCTAATTTTTTTACACAATTTTAATTGCTTAAACCCCTATGTATTTCCTGAATTTTGAAAACTCTCAGGGGGACCGGCCGCCCCATGTCCCCCCTTGGCGCCGCCACGGTTAACCACCCCCTTGGTAACCGTGTTACCAAAAAGGTTTGGTAAGCATATTTCAAATTTGATTTTCTGTTGTGCACATGGGTTGAAGCATGCGATGAAAATTGTTGAGATGGTACTAGAAACAGAATCGGAGAATAATGAAAGTGGATGAGGTGCAATTTGAGTTATGCCAGGGAAGGGAACGATAGATGCAGTGTTCATTTTGAGAGGGATGCAAGAGGAATATCGAGGGAAGAAGCTGTTATATGTGCTTTTGGTGGACCCTGGAGAGGCCTTTGATAGAGTACCGGGGAAGTGATTGGAAGGGCATGAAAAAAGGGGTATACCAGAAGTGGGGGTTAGAGCGGTGATGATCGTATGAAGGAGTAAAAACAAGAGTTAGAGTAGGGTTGAGTTGTCTGAGGATTTTGAGGTGAATGTGGTGGTGCATCAGGGTTCTGTGCTGGCGCCGTTGGTGTTTGCAATTTTGGTTGATGTGGTTACGGATAGTGCAAAAGAAGGTTTGATGATGGATGCTGTATGCTGATGATTTAGTTTTAATGTGTGAGAAAATGGAGGGTTTGAGGAGAAGTTTTTGGACAGTGGAAGAAGCATTTGAGAGTAAGGGCCTGAGGAAAGCCGGGGAAGACTAAAGTTATGGGGAGTGGGGAGGAGGGGGAGTGGTGTAGTGAGTAAGGTTGGCCCATGTGGATATGTGGGAAGAGGATAGGGGCAAATTCAGTGTGGTGTGGAGAAATGTTGGAAATGGATTCATGGGAGTTGCACAAAGGTGAAGAGAGTAACCCCAATTTTGGGCAAGAGACTGTGGTGTGGAAGATGCAAGTAGGGAGTTGAGGGAGTGGGGAAGGAGGTGGAAAAGTTGTGTGACGAGGTGAAAACAGTGAAGCGATTTCACATACCAGGTGACAGGATTAGTGCGGGTGGTGGATTGAGGCGGCTGTGGACAGCAGAGTAGTGTCATGGGTGGGGAAGTTAGAGATGTGGGGAGTTGTGCTTGGGAGAAGATTTCCTTTTACGATGGAAAGGGATTGTGTACATGAGTTGTGTGGGATCAGTGATGCTGATGGGAGTGAGACATGGTGGGCCTGAGGAAATGAGATGTGGAATTTTGAGAATGGCAGAGTAAGCAAGGTGAGAGCAATGTGTGGGGGGGGTTTGAAATTGATGGATGGGAAGAAGACTGAGGATTTTGATGCAGATGTTGGGTTTGGGGAGGCGGCTGACCGACTGGCGATGGTGAATGGTGTAGATGGTATGGGCACGTGCTGAGGAAGGATTAGGAGCATTTTTTCAAAGGGCTTTTGGAGTTTTGAGGTTGGGTGGTTTGATGACGGGGGGGAGGGGGGGGACAGGGACCGACCAAAGAGGACATGGAGAAGCAAGTGGAGGAGGAGAGTAAGGAGGGTTGGGTTAAGGAGGGGGGATTCGTTTGACTCGGGCGAAGTGGAAGGAGGAGTAAGGGCGATTGCTACAGATGTGAGGTGAATCCTGCCGCCCCCGTTGCGGGGACAAAACCGGTTAAAAACTTTGGTTTACTACAGTACAACTTCGATGTCAATTGCTAAGAATGTTAAAATTATTAAAAAAAAAAAACCATCTTAAAAAAAACCTTACCTTTCAGGAAAAATTAATATTTTCTTTGGGAATTTGTAAACGCTAGTGCCCTCTAAAATTTATTACATGTTAGAAAATTTTAACTTTGAGTATATTACCCAATATTAATGTTTATTCTTTTTCAATTTGATATATAATTTTAGCCGTGTACATTATTGTAAGGGATAGGGAGTTTATGTAATGAGAAATTTAAGAAAACGAGAAATAATGGCTGTTATAAAATTTATAGACCACTTTTAATCCTCATTCTAGTTCATTTTAAATATTTCTTGAGCTTCACATGTTTTTGTGAACAGCTTTTGCCGCCAATATTTTCCTTGTGTGTTGCAACATGGCATAATATTTATTATTTTTCTATAACAAATAGACAATGTCTGTATTCCCCAACATATTTACACGTGAAATTTAGCTCTTTTCTGCCAAAAATAAATCAAAACCATATGTCGACTAATTGAAGGGAATTTTATTTTTAAGGAGCCAATTTGTAAGCGGTTTTAATTTTCTGAATTAGTGTTATCGTGGCCAGTCTGTGCTATATTTTACAACGACGATCATGCAACCGGAAAATGTTTATAAAGCACTAAATTATAGAGCACAATGTTAGAGAACAAGTCATACACAGTCATAGAGAACAGTGTTATAGTAACACAGTAACATAAATAAAAACAAAGGATTTCATCACATCATCATCATCATTCATCATCATCATATCTCATCATCATCACACAGCAGCCAGCCGCAGATCAGCATCATTCTCATGAGTCGTCTTCATGCTTCGATGTTTCATTAGTTCATCGAGTTTGCCACCATCATCACCGCGATCGTTATTTTTATCATCGTGGCATCGTCGGCATCGTCATCTTAAAATATAAACCCATAGCTACAGTAATCTCGCCATACCAGCAGGCAAAATCAACGGGTTTTCATGCAGTTGAATACGTAATCGACTCCTTACAACACAGCGAATCAAACATTTGGGGTTTTGACAAAATGTCAAAGTCAATTCATGGCCATTTTGACTAGAAACCAGTTTATTTCTTGGTATTTCATTACTCTCGTTAGTTAGGAAGCCCCCCCCATTCCCGTCTTTAACATAACACGACTTAAAAAGCCATTTCCTTCATATAACATCGTGCTGCTGATTTTAGTTGTCAGATTTTGCCTTGAATTCTAAGTTTACATTTTAAACTTCAACCTGAACATTTGTTTCTGGCAACATTGTTCTTCTCCACGGATTAACAATCAATTCCGTTTCTTTTTGTGAGTTCACCCAACCGAATCTAAAAATAAACTCCTTTATGCTAGGAGGAGTCCTTCGCCTGGTTGCTTGGCAACCGTATTGCACTCCTTTTGTGTACACGCACTCTGGGTGTCCAATTACGCGCTTGCCTTTTGTTTGCGCTCGCCTATTCAAATTTGTCAGTGTGTGTTTATTGCTTGCTCCCCTGACCCATTGTATGTGGTCACTCGCTTTTCATCGCCGCCATAAGAGTCGTCCACACGACGTTATACCGTAGTAACTACTACCGATGGAATTAAAAAAAAACAATCCACAATTCCCTCACGCCTATTGTACACTATTGTAATCCATGTCTCCATCCGTCTCCACAGGGATGCGGTGTCGGACATAAGGTCACTTAATACCGACCTAAATCGAATCCGTCTTAGTATTTGATATAAAATTTGCCGTGTGAACGCACTCTATCTGACCTAACTAGGCTTTTAAGTCCTACGATTTAATACCGAAGAAGAGCAGGGTTTAGTCCGCGGTCGTAACTTTACGAACGGTATTAGTAAAGTACGTGTGGACATGCACGACTGTACGCCTCTGTCGGACTTAACTGTGATCAGTGTTAACAAAAACATAAGCACATGTTTTACTGACATATTAGAGGTGTGAAGGATTGACACCTAAGTTACTTATGTACGACCCGCATTGGGGAGACGTAAACAATTTAGGGTACAATAGGCCTGAGGGGAATTAGTGGATTTGTTTTTTTAATTCCATCGGTATTAGTTAATACCGGTAATACCGTCGTGTGGACACGACTAGGTCGTGTTGTTATTTTCTGACATGATTTACACACAACTATAAACCCTCCCTCCCTCCCTAGTTCGTGTTACCGGTGTAAATGAACTGTCGGGGTTATAGTTATAGTTATAGTTTATTAGGTCTCCCTTTTATAACGTGGCACTCATCAGTCTGATGGTGCGTCCAACGCAATTAGTGTGTTGCTCGTTTTGATTTTGATGAAGTAATGTGAACGTGGAAAAAAAAAGATTTTTGAGTTTCGAGTGACATTTCGAGTTTCGAGTGACAAATTTCAGGTTTCGAGTGAAGATTTTCGAGTTTCAGTGACAAATTTCGAGTTTCGAGTGAAGATTTTCGAGTTTCGAGTGACAAATTTTTAGTTTCGAGTGCAGATTTTCGAGTTTCGAGTGACAATTTTGAGTTTCGATTGAAGATTTTCGAGTTTCGAGTGACCAATTTTGATTTCGAGTGAATATTTTCCGAGTTTTCGAGTGACAAATTTCGAGTTTCGAGTGAAGATTTTCGAGTTTCGAGTGACAAATTTCGAGATTCGA
>JAMKCH010011747.1:0-76557 GCA_023653785.1 Ophioderma brevispina | reverse complement strand
AATTTCACTAACTTGATAATTTATCTGTGTTACTAAATAAGCGCAGTAATGTGGTTTTTGAATCATGAGACAAATTATCATTCGCATTTTCAGCCATCTCAATTAAAATACAGATTAAATGGTACTTAAAAGATTACTCATTGAATATTCAATAAAAGTGGAATGAGCAACCCGATACGCCTTATGAGTAGATACAGGAAATTATGTTCCTTTCATCCAATAACGAACCGAATGTTTAAATGAGAAAATCTCATTCTGCATTTTCAAATAAATACCCCTTTGGTAATCAGAAATATGGCAATTTGAATTGAAATGATAACGTAGAATCGCTTGTCGGCAAAACTGCCATCTTAACTCAAATGGTTTAGTTTTGTTACTCAAGACATTTTCAACCACAGCAGTAATTCAGAGCAACTACTCTAAGAGTGCTAAGACTCAGATGGAAACATAACCAATGATGACAAAATTAAATAATATCCATGGGTAATATCAATTCATTTCAAATTGTTCTGATTTACACTCCGAAGTCGGTTATTTTTACTAGTTTAGATCGTTCATTTTTGACACTAATTGCTATAAGTTACTCTTCCTATGGTTTTTCTTACTTGAAGTAGTAAGCCTACTGAATCTTGTATTTATTTTCAGTGACATTTTGGGAACACTGAAACTTTAATAACTAATAAATGTTTAAAATTAAAGAAAAAACCTTTTTGTTTTTTAAGTTTAATTGTTTAGCGGAAAATAACAGTTTCATTATAAACACGTGTTTTATGTGTCGGGCATTATAATTAAGTGATTTTCGTCCGAACGCCGTAATTAATACAAAGATAATGACTTGATATAAGAGATAGCTTTCTTGATAAACTAGTGTCTTTGATTCCTTTTACTCTACAAAAGTATCAAATAGACACCTTCAAGCAATAACCAGATAATCACAACATCCTCCACTTAACGTTTATGACAGTTTTATTATGTCAATAATGCACAAAACCCAGGGTTTCAATCGCTAGACATACGCTTTGATGTCCATATGTACTTACACATGTGGCCCGATGCTACAATTTGAAATACACAAAATACTGTAAATTTTAATGTCCATTACACCAGGCGTATAAAACGACTACAACTCGAACTTTTAGTCGATTTTTTTTCGAGAAACATTATCGTACATTCCATATTATGAATGTTCATTATTCGATTAATACTAAATTTACCAGAAAAAATGCTATAAATTTTACAAGAAATTCTGGCAGCAATTCTTCCAACCAAACCCCGTAAATCCATCGTTTACAGGTTTCATTCAAATGAACTGTAATAATTTATAGCTGAATGTATTATATTTTACATTGATTATTAAAGATTTGATTAAATCAATTCTAATACAAAATAACATTGAAGAACCTAATCATCCTTCCTCTTTTCCTATCTTCCACTGGCACTTATTTTTGCTGTAAAGACATTGAACACTTAGAAAACCGTACAAAGCATACTCATTTCTAGCGCCTTCCGCAGGCAAAAGTATGGTTAACATGTTGAAATACCACCGCCAGAGGCGATCGATCGACTCTTTTTGAGTACGTCCCAACCAGCTCAATGTGCATTCGTCTCCATTGACATAGAAACCATAGGACTTTTTTTGTTTTTGCAAACAGACCAATCCCTTTGTAATTAAATTGACAAGGAAAAGAAAGGGATACTTGAATGGAAAGCGTGCTCAAAATGAATAACGTTTTTCAATGTCCACATGTTCCATAAAATCATTTCCTAAAATGTTTCAAATTTTAGATATGCAAGTTCATAATCTCGAAAACTTCAATCGCCGATATCTCGAATGTGATTTTGGTCGATTGGCCTGTTTGGAAAAGATTCTTGACGATATATATACATAAATACATACTACATACATACATCGGATTTTTATTATACCGCCCATTTCAATAAAGATCAGAGCGCTTACATCAACACAGCAAAAAAATCAAAATTAAACAACATCATTAAGAACATACAGAGAAACAACCAAGCGACAATTATCTTGGAAAAATGGTTTTTAGCTCTTTTTAAAGCGGACAAAGAATTGGCTGTGCGATTGAATGGTAAATTATACAGGGTTTGGGGGGGGGTATACATAAAAAGAAAAACTTTTATCGGCAGTAGATTTAAGAGCCTTTCTATGAAATATTTTGGCAGCACCACGGGATTATTATCTATGTGAATCGAGAGCATCCCATAACTTAAGTCCTTTCACGATTCATGGGAGAGAAGCTGCCTTAAAGAGACATGAGGACATTTCCAGACAGAACGCCCCAATTTTTTTTCACCCCTGGTTTTTTTGCATGTTTGGAAGGCTTACCAATGATTAATCACCCTGAAGCATGTGACGTGAATAAGCCGAAACACCATCTTTATGTAATAAGATGATGATTTAGTTATTTTTCTGTCGTGCACCACAGAATTGAGATCATGGTTTTCTATAGGACGATTGGCGATACAGCAAATTTTCAAACAAGGTTTGGCGATTTTCTTTGTACTTGCTTGTCCAATAACTTTCGAAACGTTCTCGGTAGGTGGTGTATGACCGATTCAGTGCAATTTCAGAGAAATTCGTATCCTCAAAAAATGTCCTCCTGTCACAACTAACTGTACTGACAATGTAATTTATCTTTGATTAGTGTAAAAAACGTCGTTCGGAAAACTGAAACAGAGAATCTTTACTTTTTCCGTCCCATTGGATTACGCGTGACACAGCGGCGCGTTGGCTTTGTAAATCGCTCACTGACCCTATTTTATGGCAGGAAAACCGCTCCTGCCTCTGTGGGTTTCTGAGATTTTGACCACCACTACATGTATGTAGTTTTAGTGGGTGCACCAGGCTGTGGTCGATATCACCTGGGGGCAAAGAGGCATTTATACAGGGCCGCGATTCACTCCAGACCTGTTAGTACTCATCAGGTGAATATCTGATTCTGAGATTCGAACGCTCTACTTTCACTAAGTATTGAGCCACTCTGCACATCACGATCTTGCTTTCAATTAACTTAAGATGCCGTTTTTATTAATTCATTTCAAAAATATACGCTACTCTTTCGAAACAAATCACCAAGAAAATTTGTTATTCATCATCGGACCCAACAAGATCATTTTTTTGGTTCCAGCTTGGATGACATAATTTCTTCTTGGATTTTTATTCAATTTACACTGAGTTTTATTGGCAAACGACAACAAAACTGTCCAGGTGAAATTTTGACTTTTGACTATGAAACTTTGATGACAGACCCCGGCCTTCACGAATTAAGGGCGTATCAAAATCTGTTATCGAACAAGTAATTGATTCGTGGACCTTGCTTTGGTTTAAGGTGTTTGCGCGTGCATTAATGTAATGTGCATAATAAATGCATCTTTGAAATACCGAATACTGTTAATTAAAGGTCTTGTCCGTTTTATTCAATTGGTTATGAACAAAAGAATCATACAGCTCTCCGATTATGCCGTTCATTCAAGTCAATGCAGTGTGACGCCTGTTTGCATATCATCTCGTTTGTATTGCAAAAATTCAATGCAAATAACAACGGTTCGGATTTGTCCTGTTGAACAAAGTTGCGATTATTTCACTTCATACCAGGGTGGCAATATGATCGAATCATATCCTCCGACGACAACTTTTAATACATACAAAGAGGAGTCAATGGAACCTTCCACAAAACGAATTACTGTAGGTACCAAACCTTTAGTCGCTCATTTTCAAAAACGAGGGTGAAAAATACCCAACTTTCAATAGATTGAAGGTTTAAATGTTCCATTCCTTTTTGTCATGTAAAAAACCGTGGGTCCAAAGATACCCCCACACCCACTTTCTTTTCGTGTTTCTTTCGACCCGTGCGTAATTTTGCCCCTTAATACAACCTCGGGCCTTTGTGGTATAGATGAAGAATAGAGAGTGCTATAGAGAGGAGATGATAGGAGAAGGAGAGATAGAGAGTGAGACAGAGCGATTAGAGAAGGAGAGAGAGCGAGATAGATAGATAGATGCGGGAGATGAGAATGTATTATATAATATATATATATTTATAATGCGCTTAACATGTGTATTTAATTTGTATTACTTTGTAGTTCATTATGTATAGTTAACACATGTATAAAGTTATATGCGTATTTCACTCTAAGCGTAACTTATTACGCGTTGATATCAGGGCGTACGCATAAAGTTTCGTACGCACAACAACGCAAATACAGTTTCGCCTTGTTTACATGTTTCCTTTTTTGTAATAAAAGGAGACCCTCTGCACCTGATGATAGTAGAAATTAAACTGAAGTTGTGCAAGAAAAATCCGTGTGGACTGTCATTCTCTTGTTCTAATGTATACTATTTAATTGCGATATGGGATACTAATACTTTTGAGCTATATATATATATAGATATATATATATATATATATATATAATCATATTAGTGGATTAGACTATTTGAAGAAAGAAGATTTGAGTCGTACTCATTTTATTTCTTATACTCAGACGGTTAGTAGAGACATTTTTGTGTACATGTGCTATGTATTTATCACAGAGTATGTATTCTTCCCTCTCCTGATTTGAGGCTTCTGACAGGTTTGACCTGTTGAAATGCTGAAGCATTTTGTGGTAATTAATATTTGGTTTACATTGTGAAGTATTCGTTCTTTTTGTTGAGTACCCAGCAATGAAAGGCTTTCCCCTCATCGTCACACGTGCAAATTATGCGAAGTGTTGTGGTACTAATTATCTCAAAAGGTGAAGCGATTAACTTAAAAACTGCATTCTTGAAGGTAACTTGGAGACATTTTCGACGTTAATCTTTCTAGCAAATTAGAAAGGGCTGGCTCAGAGATTTCGGAATATATTTTTTGTGTGTGTAGTAATAAAAATAGTCATCTAGAACTAAAGCTCGTCAACTAAACAATGCTTAATTCCAAAGTCAAAGATGAATCGGATTTTCCATTTTTTCAGCAGGTAAACATTTATGCACAGTATAACAGTGCCATAGGATACCGAGTATAACAAAATTTCCGCATCCGGAATTTTAGAACAAAGTTATGATTTCTATATGATGGACTTCAAATTGAGTTAGTATTCAAACAGTTGATTAGTATATGGACAAGAATTATGTATATGCAAAAACACGATTTGTTTGAAAATTGAGTGCGCCCTCATCGGGAAATCTCTGAGTCAGCCTAAGTGCACAAATGAACACATATATTGAAAAGAGATCCCAAGCAGTTATTTATTCGCCAAGGCTTACCGCACATCCCGACAACTCCACACAATGCCCATATGACGAGGCTCATGCCGACACTCTCTGTTTGTGCTAGTACTCCTTTTGGCGAGATGAAAATACCAGAACCAATCATACAACCGACGATAATGGCTGTACCACTCAACAAACCAAGCCTACGTGGAAAAAAAATCATTCATGTATAGTTTCATTATTAATCAATTAATTAACTAATCTCGTCAGTGGGTCTTGTAATTTCTTGAGAGACATCATCCCATTGATACAGTTTACTTCATTTCTGGCTACCTTATATCTACATATCAATATAATTGATGAAAAGCAAAGTTCCATAATGATTTTCATCACCAGATCCAAATCATGTAGCTCCGGTACTGATTATATTGTTCTTATATTTTATCTAGCCACTAGTTAATGAATTCATAAAAGCAGAATATTTGAATTTCAGCATCCGCCCCCGGAGGATATACGCCTTCTTGATCTACTTATGTTCAAACTCAGTGGCACCAGACCTACTAATGACAAGCACCTCTTATAGCCTTGTCAAAGGTGGGCTTACAATCCCTGCCTTTTTTCAAGGTGTTTGCTTTCTTTTTTTTTTAAAGCGCTTTCCTCATGAAAATGAAAATTAAATTTACCCGTTTTGCTAGTCTTGAGATTGTTAAGTTCAATCGGAATATTTAATATGTTGATCATTCAGCATTTCAAGAGCAATGACCAAAACATATTGACAAGCGAGCCGGATAATGAAAAGTGGGATATATAAACAACAACAAACGAAAAGGCAAACATCTAGAAAGCCAATCGCATAAGGTGTCCTTCCCGTTTTCTGCCTTTCTGGTCTCAAACTTCCCAAATTCGTGAGATGCGAATTACAAAGTTCTAACTGCATTTGGTCATTTGAGATATGGACGTTTTAAGTTAAAAAAATAAAACAAGAATTTTATCGGAAGTGGGACGTTTAAACAAATCTACATTTAAAACGTAAACAAAAATTATATATCTTTTAAAGCTTAGCAATGGTAAATTGTAAAAATATATTTATCTCACAAAAAATACAAAATGTCATTTAGAACGTTATCATTCTCAGCTCACGCAATGAATAACAAGAAAGAAATAACAATGCATTTTTGTCAAGCAATATGGTCACTAGTAACAACTTAAAATATAGATGAAAATTCAACTTGAAACACGAGTTTAAATCTCATGAATTAAAACATGATTTTCCGGTAAAATTATAATATGTAGAAAAACTGATTTTCAAACGAAGTTTATATTGACTGCCATCTTGCCGTATTAATAAAACCTTTTAACATTATGTTTTCGGTTTGATTTTCATTTTCCCCTGTTTTTACCCTTATACTATTTTTGCAGCGATATTGTCATTCACAGCACGTGCATATGTGGATGGGACCGCTGAGTTCGTTCATAGATGCATACTAGCATTACTTACAGGTCGCTTCAGTTTCACGTCATCAGTAGTCTGTGGAGGGATTTCCCCGTCTGTTTTCTTCTCATCATCTTTTCCTTGCTCCTCCTTCTTGTTGTCCTGTTCATCTTTCTCTTCCTTCTCTCTCTGCCGCAACTCATCCATATTCACTTCTCTTTCTGTACGTAGAAAGATAGACATGTAAAATATGTGCATTATACAATGATCACAATTCAATCAATACAAGCATTATCTGATCAAGTCATATCTTTTAATGGAATGTAAGAAAAAATTATATCACATCTATATTATATTATATCATATATATTATATATATAATATATATATATATATATATCTATATATATATATATAATATATATAGAAATGTATTATAATTGGTGGGAGTTTGTTGTGCGATAGTGTACTAAATTAAAGGTTTTTCAGCATAAATATGTGTGTGTATAATATGTATGTATGAATGTATGTAAACTTATGTAAGTAGGTGGTATGTCTCATGTGTGTATGTGTGTACGTGTGTGTATGTATGTGGTGGTTGTATGGTTTTGACGACGATAATCATATCAATTCTGTAAACAAAGGTCAGTGGTGTCACAAGGCATGGTAATGCAGGCAAATAATTACACTTTTCAATAATGTGGACATGGTTCAGTGCACATGGAGAAACGATTAAATAAAATAAATACACACACACCCACGCATATATATATATATATAATATATATATATATATATTATATATATATATATATATATATAACGTCAAAGATGTCTGCGTAGCACTGGTAGTAGAAATACAGTCAAAAACGCCAAATGGGTGAATGGCAGCAGTGCTGAAATGTCTTATAGCTTGTACAACGTTTCGAGTATAAACCCTTCAACTGGTACAGAGAGTATATATATATATATAATATATATATATATATATCTATATATATATATATAATATATATATATATATATATTATATATATATATATATATATATTATATATAGTATGATATGATATATATATATCCACTGGACACAAAAAGTATCGCGGCAGTGTTCAATCTGTATTGTGCCAAATTCAGACCATTTGAAAGTTTTTTGAAATATACATGTTTGTTGCCTAGGACTTGCTCTTTCATTTAACTCCTCGCTTGTAAAAAGCGGTGCAACAATGGCTTGATATAGAGCTCCCGAAAGACGCACCCCCCACCAAGTTGCCGTTTTGGATTTTTCATGGTCACTTGTGTGGGTTACAAACGCAATATACGTGTGGTATTTATTTCCACAAAGAAGTTTTCCGACTGAATGAGCGAGAAAGCCTACTTGCAATATTGATTGTGGTACACGTGTCCGTGTCCCAATACACTGCAATGCCATTGAAAAATCCAAAAACTGCAACTTCTGGTTTTGGGGTTTGCGTCTTTCGGGCGTTCTATCTCTCAGCCATTTTGGTGCACGCTTTTTTTACAAGCGAAATGTTCAATGAAAGAGCAAGACCTGAGCAACAAAATGTATATTTCGAAAATTTTCGAAATATACATCTATATATATATATATATATATATATATATTATATATATATATATATATATATATTATATATATATATATATATCTATATATATATATATTATATATATATATATATATATATATATATATATAATGATGATATATACCACCTGGCACAAAAAGTACGTATCTCGGCATGTTTTTCGATCAGTATTGTGCCAATTCAGACCATTTGAAAGTTTTTTGAAATATACATTTTGTGGCCTAGGACTTGCTCTTTCATTTAACTCCTCGCTTGTAAAAAAAGCGTGCAAAAATGGCTGTGCTAGAGCGACGAAAGAACGCCCAAACCCCCCAAACCAAAAGTTGCAGTTTTGGATTTTCAATGGTCAATGTGTGACTACGCATGAATACGTGTGTATTTATTTTACACAAAGAAGTTTTCCGACTGAATGAGCGAGGAAAGCCTATTGCAATATTGTTGTGGTATCAAGTGCCTTCGGTCCTCAGTACACTGCACGCCCATTGAAAAATCCAAAAACTGCAACTTCTGGTTTGGGGTTGGTCTTCGTGGCGCTATCTTAACCATTTGTGCACGCTTTTTTTACAAGCGAAATGTTAAATGAAAGAGAAAGGAACCTAGGCACAAATGTATATTTCGAAAATTTTCGAAATATACATCTATATATATATATATAATATATATATATATAATATATATAATATATATATATATATATATAATATATATATATATATATAATATATATATATATTATATATATATATATATATATATAATATATATATATATATTAATACAGTCAACATTGCAACATTGCTTTCTCAGTGCACTGTTTAGCAGGTATATCACATACATGTCGTGGGAACAAGGTGTTCATTTGCGGAAGAATGAATGCGTGCTACAAGTAGTACAAGTATGGCGAAGTATCGTATGGCTTTCGCTTCAGGTCGTTGATTGGTCAGATTCGTTAATGACTATAATGAATAAGAATGGCAGTATTTTGACTTTGACTATTTTGCACTCACTCTAGACAAGTCGGGGGATTTCCGACAGTATGATACGCATAATAATAAATGTCCAAAATAATTAAAACCCTTACCTTATTTCTGTGAATTGTGTGCACGTGTGTTGTGAGAGAGTACGCCTTGATGTTGATGTTATTGGAGTCCTTAACAGAGCGTGTGTCTCTCTAGTGACCATCATTATCCTGGATCAACCTTGAAGAAAATGGCAAAAATCTTTGAAATATGTGATCCATTCTTGTCGCTATAATGTGGATTCCGTCATCTTATTACGGCGTGACTCACCATGGCGTCCCCCATTAGTATTACGAGTTCGCTGGGGTCTGTAACTACGGTCCATATGCAGTATTGGATCCTTCACGTTTTTATGCTAATGTGACTCCTGGCGTGTTTTGAAGTAGTAGTAAAATTAGTAAAATGCTTATGTATTCGTCCTAGCATTACGTACCCGAAAAGGTTTGAAAAGAGGGTTTCTAGTATTAAAAATATCAAATTCTAGATGATTTTTTGTGGGAAAAGCATTTTTAATATGCATTGTACTTTGTAGCGATTACACGTGTTAAGCAATGGCAAATGCGAATAATATTTAAAGAATTAAATATTACCCGATGAGCTCCGAGCAATTATGATCAATGTATTGTGTGAGAGATTACATTGAGCAACTCGGCATATTGTATTGTTAACATTGACGGGGAGGAATATTCGCGACATCTGTCGACGGCGAATTATCATTGTGGGTAAAATTCACGGGGGGGTCCTGGAGGACTCGACTCAATTTATGAAAAAAAATATTAAAATCCATCGCCGTTAATTAGATAATCGTGCGCGTCCCTAGGACCCCTTGTACCAGCAACGGAGTGTCAGGAAAACAAGTTATATTAATTAAAACACGTAATTATGAGTATTTTCCTGTATTAAGTATTTATATACTCATGTACATACTAATATACAATTCAGTTAATCCTTGAATGCTGATGCGACGCACTTTGCCAGTTGCCGTATCTCCATACTAAGTTTGCTCTCAAATTTTTAGGTTATTTGCAGGATTCTAATTTTATTTGCTTAATTGTTTTTGTCTTATGGCCCTTCACGTGTTGTACAAATTTCGTGCAAAATACATTGGGAAAGTAGTTTCCTTAGGGGGACCCTTGTCCCCCATAGAGTAGCTAGGAAAACCTTGTCCCTTAAGTGATAAGAAGAGATCCAAGATGCGTAGGTAAGGTCTGCAAATTATAAAGTCATACTTATGTTGATATGCACTCATTCGTACACTGATCAACAATAATCGGTAGAACATGTACAGTAAAAACATTGTTCTATTTTTTGACAACCAAAGCCCAAAATTATGACTGTGTACGTTTATTTATACAGAGCCAAAATCATTCAGGTGTTAAATTTACTTACAATCGTCAACAAATTGTAGCCAACTACTTTCTTCATCAAGTTGTAGGAGCTTTGATTGATGTCGAGTCCTAACTAGCATAGTGTGCTATGTATGGGTGTTTGAATGAAACCCTTAACATGTTTCAGTAATATTTTTTGAGAAATAAACCATAAACACAAATACGCCATAACATATTTCAGACTTCTGGGGCATTCCTCTTTAGTGCATTGTTCTATCACGAAGCAAAAGAGTCACGTAGCAAGATGAATAGTTGCTGTCTTAAAAACTCCGCTTCGGGAAAGTTGTGGTTACAAATATTCTAATAAATCTCAACTGTTCGGCCCGTCGTTAAATTTGCTTAAATGTTAAAGCAATTACATTTTGAAACCCAAATAGGTCGCATCGCTGTAGCCTACACTCCAAATTCAAAAGTTAGTTGCCTCTTTAAAGACCGGCTCAGAGATTTCCTTAGGAGGGCGTCCTCATTTCCAAAAGAATCGTGTTTTTGCATGTACATCATGCTGTGTCCATATCCTAATCCCTGTGTGAATTGCTAACTTAAATCGAATTCCTTCATACAGAAAATCATAACTTTGTTTTGAAATTTCCTGATCCGGAATTTTTGTTACACAGTATCCTATGGGAGCGTCTATACTCACATAAATGTTTTACTGCATCAAACGAAAAATCCGATTCCTCTCAAATTTCGGAATTGTGCATTCTAGATGACTATCTTTAGTTCTAGTTGACTATTTTTTTCATTATTACAACCAAAAAAATAATATTTCGAAATCAATCTCTGAGTCAGACTTTAGTCACGATTAGCTACTCATAGTATAGTAAGTTGAAGGTATCTCGCGATTTTGCGTGCGCCAAATCGAGTAATTTTACCAAACTAGTATTACCCGACACCTTATTGTTTCTTGTTGATTGTTGCTACATAGCAAGATGTAAACTGCCGAGTAAGTCCGCGATTTTAATGGTAAGGCCTACATGTGCTATATTTTTAAGATAATGATTTTGTTGATTAATGGGTGGTATTGAAGTTCATGAATTATCACAATCAACTCCATTTCTGCTTACATGCTGCTGCCTGGGAGGCCTTGAGGGAGCTGACCGATAAAATGGCTACCCCACCTATAAGACTCAAAGGTGAAACAACTGAAGAGCGCCTTGACAAGTGGTTTCATTCAGCACTTTAGTTCTCTACCTGGCAAACCAGTTCAGAATAACACTAACCTTGATGACCTTTCTTCAATCACAGATAGCAGACACCCTGTCCCATCCAGACTGAACCTTTCACTATTGGGAGCTTCAGATCATCTCCTGAAGAAACTGACGAACACCAAGACCCTGGTCCCGACAACATTTCTGCAGTAGTCCCTGGAAGAATCCACTTTCAAGATGATCAACTGTTAGAATTTTGTAACAACACCTACATGGGACCCAAACCATCTGGCCTTTTTCAACACATTCATCATTCCTCTACCAGAAGGAAAGGCGACCTCCACCACCCCAAAACTACAGAGGACTCACACTGTCACCCACTGGCCTCTAAGATCTACACTCAATGCTGCTCACATAGATCACACTCCTCACCTAGATCCCATTCTCAGACGAACCCAGAAACCCGAACGGTTTTCGCAAAGGCAAGATCAACACTACTCAGATACTTGCCCTCTAGTAGAGTACAGATACACATGACCCCAAAAAAATTGCACAGAAGGTTTTTTGGCATGTTTCTGGTAAGTTTAAGGTCATCTAACAATATATCAAAAGTTTGCACAAAATCGAAGTCCAGAAGTGGGTCCAACTATGACATAACAAAAATGCAAATGGCCGCCATCCGCCATTTGAAAACATAAATCCTCATTCTCTGTCTCTGGCACTAATAGGGGCTAAAGGGACAAACAAGATGTCATTTCCTACTAATTCTAGCAACAAAAATCCATTAAAATGTTTAAACTGAATCCCAAGTTACATGTATAAGCTTTAATTTAACATAGTTACACCTTCCTGTCATTTCAATAAAGAAATAGAAAAAACGCCAATTGGGCGCAAACTGAATCCTCAACTTAAAGCTTTATTTTAATGTCGGTTACACGTCCTGTCTTTTCAAATAAAGATGTTACCTAAAACTTCGTCTAAATAATATCAACACAATACATGGTCAAAGCTTTCATCATTACGTAGTAATAACTCTCGTGCCGATCATTGTCTTACTTATAAATCTCCTATTTGTTACTCACCCTTTATCTATCCCTGCAACGTTTTAACCAAACTCCCATCAAAAGCAAGTCTTCACGAGACTAACATCAAGAAATGCTTTTTTAACGGCACTTTCAAACATGCAATGATGTTATTCTTGTCTAAAATTGCATCGCATTACACCGCAACACTAAAACTCCAAAATTAATAGTAGTACTTAGATCATTGTCATAAAAGAAACAATTTAATGGAAATGACCTTCAGCTATAGAAATTGACTCCTTCGCATTTTGAGAGCAGTGTTTTCTATAGACGGGTCGCTAAGGCGACCCTACAAAAAAATTCCCCATGCACAGTGCACAGCTTTTTTCGACCAAAAGATGGAAAAACATAGTTCTTTCACGTACATCGGATACACAAATTCCTCACTGCATGAAGCCTGTTTGGTGCCGCAATCTTTTTTGCCATTTGAAAGTATGGTGATATTTGCGCTTAGTATTAGAGTAAGATAGCACATGACCCCAAAAAATTGCAACAAAGGTTTTTTGGCATTTTCTGGTAGCTTTTTAAAATGGTCATCTACAATAATCAAAAGTTGCACCAAATCGAAGTCCCTGGAAAGTGGTCAAACTATGACATAAACAAAATGCCCCCCATCCGCCATTTTGAAAAACATAAATCCCCCTCAATATCTCTGGCTAAAATGAGCTAAAAAGGACAAACAAGATGTCATTTCCTACTAATTCTAGCATCACAAATCCATTAAAATGGTTTTATGAAGTTTTGATATCATCTTGACCTCTAAATTCAATATGGCCGCCATCCAGCGATTTCGAAAGTACAACTTCTTGTATCTCTGGTATCGGATGGGCCAAAAGGACAAACACGATGTCATTTCCTACTAATTCTAGCATAACAATCCATTAAAATGGGTTTTTAATAAGTTGAGATAGCACTTGACCTCTAAATCCAATCTGGCCACCATTCGCAATATTGACAGTACAAATTCTTGTATCTCTGGTATCCGAATAGGGCCAAAGGAAAAACAAGATGTCATTTCTACTAATTCTAGCAAGCAAATACTTAAAAGGGTCTTATGAATTTGAGATAAGCATCTTGACCTCAAATCCAATATGTATGGCCTCCATCCACCATGTTTAAAAAAAAGTCAAATTACTTTATCTCTGGTACCACATGGCCAAATGACATATATGGGTTATTTTTTTATGAATTGATAGCATAGAAATACATTAAGATGGTGTGTACAGTTTTGAGAGCACCTTGATGTCTTCAAAATTGCCACTGTCCGCCATTGAGAAAATGAAACCAATAAATTTTGCTATTTGTCCAAAATTCGTAGCCATATGAATTTTTTTTTTATCAGCTATAACTCTATCACACCATTTGATTAAGAGTTGTTTTCAAGTTATGGTGACTTCCTTGAACACAAAAGTAAACAATTTCACCACATCACCAAAATGTGGCCGAAACACTTGTTGGCAGTAGATGAGATCGAACACATTATTAAAGGTCCCATTGCCCGATCGCTAATTAGCCTCGTCCCCCAGAACCCCCGATTTTACCGGAGTTGTCAAAATTTTGGGTATCCAAAGAAATCTACTATTTTTCTCAATTTACCCTGTTTGAAATCTTAGGGCTAAATGTTATTTGGTTTGGAAGTTAAAGAGCCGAAGGTGCTCCATTTTGGTTGAAACACGCAAATTAGTTACACATTACGCTATATGGGGGGCTCACAAATCACGTTTCTAGGCTGTCATAAACAAACGGACTGAAATATGGCGCAAAACTTTACAGATGGGTATTTGGGTTAAAGGCCGACTCATAATCACATGAAATTTTATAATATACTTAAAATAATCGGTCATCCTCCTTTAACTATTACTATTTATCTTCAGGTTCATCATCATCTGAGACTGGTTCTTGGTCTCATGTTTTCTCGTGTGAATGTCCACAAGCTGTGGTGAAAACTTTTTTTTGGAAAGGACCTTTAGCATAATGATTCCAAAGACACGGGACAGGGACACCATTGAGTTGCATCTTTCATCTTTTCTATCAATTTCACAGGATCTATATTGGAAGTCCAAAAATACCCTAAACAAGTTTAACTCAAGGGTTACATGGATATTTTGAGGAAACAGATTTCTTTGCCAATCTGAAATATTCTTGAAGTAGTATCGCGATCGCAACCTATAAATATATTGGAAAGACGATGAGAGCAAATGTCATCACTAAATAAGCGCTTCATAGAAGCGTGATATCCATAACACATGTTTTCTTTTGTGTCCTGTCAGACCGAAATTAAAGGTCATTATAGTCATATTTGAGTAGTCTCACCAGATTGTGTCCTTCTCGCACTGTGGTGATTGCCTCATAAAGCCAGTGTTACTGCTATTAATTTGCTATAGCAACATTATTTTTCGCAGCAAAATTTGTTGCATTTGATAGTCTGCCTATTGCGATCCTAGTTTTGCGCCGTTCATCTGTGCTGTCTTTTGTGTTTGGGTTCACCATGTAATCATCTATCGAAGACAAACATATGTTTTGTTTGGCCATACTGGTCAACTGTGAAAGATGCATAATCATCGGCATGCAACTCTGCGTTCATCTGTTTTATTCAAGCGATGTAAAGGAACCTCCAATCACAACATAGTGATGAATCTTTGCACTGTCTCAGTCAGGGGCGGGGGCCTCTGAGGAGGACACATGTTCGTAAATGGCCATACAGAAATCGTGTGCTTTGCTGGCTACATACAAATGGAGGGCGGATATGGTGACAGTTTATGGCAAAGCACCTTTCTAATGACAGTTCTGCCCCAGATTGTGATTACTACTCAGGATCTTGAAATAAAGATCTTGGTCATTTTCAATTCGATGCAGATAAGTTTTATTAGCATTTTTCATTCAGTCATACATTATAATAATGAATATATATAGATATGATTATTTAAAGATATTAAGAAATAAATAATTACATCTTTAATGATAAAATGTAGCAGAGTTTTGTATTGGCATGAACTCAAATGCCGGAGAGGCCATAATAAGTACGGAGGACTTTGAGTCATGACCCCACCATACATCGAATAATATTTAAAATTTAAGAAATGGTTGGATAGACTGGATAGTACGGGACGAGACAAGGACGGGACAAGGACAAAACAAACACCTATGGAAAGACAAGACGGATAACGTTGTCAGATTGTTTTAACAAGACAGAGGCACAGGGGAGCATGAATCCATTGTGACCAGTCATGGGAAATATATGAAATGAGATGACAGGAAGGGTATTGCAGTTAAGGAATAAATAACATGAATGTTTTTTATGACAGATTGATACATAAAGCCATTACTTAAATTAAACCCTAATTTGAATATTTATTAATCATCCTCATTTTTAGGTTTCGTGTTTTAAAGTCATTAAGGTTTTCGAGTTTTATATGCTAGTTACTTAAATGCATTGCCCAAATTTGGGGCCCTGCATAGTTCCACTGACTCTTCCTTCGGTTTCGTGCTGGTTTTGTTTGTCCTGTCTTTGTTTTCGCCTTCCTTTTCCTGGTGTTTGCTCTCCTCTGTGTCTATCTCACTCTCGTTTTTCGTTTGAGAATAATTTGAAAATGAGTTTGGGAGGGTGTTTGAGGTGTAACGAAACCTTGAAAATCGCGGTTTTAGTTTGTTTAAATCATAAATGTTTAGTGTTTTAAAAGATTGGTGGAACATAGATTTAGTTGTGAGATGTGTATTCGGTTTTTATTGATGATGCGTATGGCTCGCTTTTGGAGTTTTGACATATATTGTCCAATTTATTTCGATTTGGAGAAGTCCATGGAAAATAGTTGTTATCAAGTGCTAGTCTGTAATTTGCCCAGCTAATTACTAAGAGATATTACGGTAGTATTAAAAAGTGTTGTATGTGAGAATAAGATGTGTTTTTGAAGGGTTGTATCGAGTTTTCTAAGAATCCCGTGTGTTTTTCGTAACTTTGATTTGTAGTT
Organism: Ophioderma brevispina; assembly: GCA_023653785.1. NCBI lineage: Eukaryota > Metazoa > Echinodermata > Ophiuroidea > Amphilepidida > Ophiodermatidae > Ophioderma > Ophioderma brevispina. Next base: position 59,695 of record JAMKCH010011747.1, on the reverse strand, counting down.
TTTTTGAGATGTGCATTATTTTCCAGGAAAGATTTTGATCAATTATTTTACACCCTAGAAATTTTGTAAATGGTCCACGGGTGAATGGTGTGTTTGTCAATTATATTTTGTTGGTGGTGAGTCGTGTTTTTTCTTAGTAAGTGAATATAGAGTTAGTTTTTGATACATTAAGAAGCGAAGTTTTTGGCTTTAAAAACCATTGGATACATTAATTAACATCTTTGTTAAATAATTTAGTGAGTGTGTCCGAGGTTTTTGTGTGATGAAATATGTTGATGTCCTCGGCAATAATACAAAGAGAAATGTTCCGGAATAGGAAGGAATATCTTGACATAGCGTAGAATGAGCAGGGACCCAGTATTGAACCTGAGGGACACGCAGGAAACAGTGAGAAGGCTAGAAGAGTGTTAACCAAAACAAGAAATTGAAGTCTGTTGGAAAGATAACTGGAGAGAAAATCCAAAGAGGCCAAAATACCCATATGGTTGAGTTTGGCAAGTATATATCGTGGTTTAATGGTGTCGAAGGCTTTGGATAAGTCATTAATATACCTATGGTATGATATTTAAGAGCAAGAGAAGAAGAAATCTTATTAAGCAGATGTCCAAAGAGCAGGTCAGTAGAGTGTTGTTTCCGAAGCATATTGGTTATCGTGGAGATGTGGAAACGGTGAGGGAAATTATCACGCTGTTATAGATAAGCTGGGGGGAGGGCGGATATCCCTACCCAGTTCTTGGGTTTTTCCCATGTCTTTCGGACCCCTTCTCTCTGTCGAGAGTAGCGTTTACTTTGTAAGGAACTAAGTAGGTCAAGGGTCTTTTTCAAACACTCCTCCCATTTTTTCTCACTCCTTTTTGAAGACAGGAATGACCTTAGCAACCTGGAGAGCCCGAAGGGAATATACCATTTGACAAGGAAAGATTGAAGATGTAGTTAAGGGGTTTTGGGTAGATAAAAGATGAGATGACCCCAAACGCTTTGAAAACGATCGAGGGGCTAACAATCGTCTTAGCCGCGCTTTGCCATTTTTTTTTGAATTTCTTGACGATGTCAAAATCCCTTTTAATCAATGGGATTGAAAAAGAATAGAAGCTTGGATGAGTGATCATCACTAAAGTCCGAAAAATGAAGAAGAAGACTGGAGTCTTTGAGGCAAGTTCAGGACCAGTATGTCGCAAGAAGATTTGAACTTGTTTCGAACCGATAGTCCTGTGTCGGATATCTTGGTAGACCCATGGGCGCAGGAAAAGGTGAAGGAGCCTTGGGTCTGTATGTTTTGTGGGCATGTGCCGATGACATTGTTAGACATTGTTGGCACTGCAAGTGTTTTTTAACATGTTTCATCTTGTAAATGTTCAATTTGTTTGAAAGCTCAGCTATTTTTTAACGCGATTTTAATTTTAAATAAGCTAGTCAAGTGTTATTTCATATCAATCATATTTAACCTAATTAGTTTTAGTTTATGGTCATTGGGATGTTTAATTAATTTTAGTGCTACATTCGTTCACAATAAGTTTTAATTGGATACTAATTATTTCCATACCCGCAGTTAATCCAGCAGGTTTCACTAATCTTTGTGCTACAGTATTGTTAATTTATCTTATTTAACATTTATAGGAAAATGCTTGTTGTAAAGTCAGGTGAATTACATTTATGATATGTCAGTATGATGTAAAATCAGCAGAAGGGGTATCTAAGACATCATCCTATTTAGTATGGAGATCTTACTGTTTTAAACATGAATGATCGTAGTGTTGTTTATTTTCTTTTAGTATAATATTTAGTTTTAGAAATTTTGTGTATGCATTTTGGTTTATAATTATATTTTTCCGTCACGACGGCAGAATTTACGTCATAAACGTCAACATTTATAATGTGAAAAAATACTGGAATGTGGGTCAGTTATATCGATGTATAGAATACCTGGTGTAATTATTATGATTTAATGATATTCGTGACACACATTGTCCAAGGAGGGAAGATGTCCGAGTTGTGACGCGAGTGGTGTCCTGATCGATAAGTGGTGAATAAAAAGAATGCTGAGTATCTATGGAATTCCGAAATTCATGTCTACAATCAGAGTGGATGTTGAAGTGTTAAAGGTCCCAGGAAATGCAAATAATAATTGATTAGTGGTTTGTGTCAAACGTCTACAAGGAGGGGCCGCCAGCGAAAAGCCTCAAATTATGGGTTTTGTGATGACTTCATCGAAGTACTAATTGATTTGTTTTTCAGATAGTACATATAGAAAATTCCACGTGACTGGTTGAATCTATTCATAATGCACTCATGACATGAAAATCAATAGTTTTCACTACTGATGATCAACTACGTGTAGTGTCATTCATTTTTTTGGCTGTGGACCCTGTTTTTGGCACCAGACATGCCCCGTAAGATTTAGGACTAGGTATTATCATCTCATTTCCTGGACCTTTTAGCATATTAATGTTGAAATCGCCAAAAGAAAGCTGTGGTAGGTTTTCGTCGCGATCAACAATCAAGTTATCATTGGGGCTGATAGATTGGTGGTAAATGTTTGAAGGGTCATTTCTGTCAGGGGTAGCCTGATATGATCGCGCAGAATTTATATTTTTTACATAGGTTGAACAGTTTCTCTCTCACAAAGTCGTATACTCCATAGTCTCGCTATTAATTAAGGTTTAAATCATGGCGGATGTTGTAATTTGATCATTGGAAATGTATAACGGCACCCCACCCCTGACCCCTCGTTGAGTTGACAAACGGTCTATGGCAATGGGCAATGGACTAGACCATCAATGTGTATTGTAGAGAAGGCATAGGGATTATGTTATCAGTCAAGAACCGAGTTTGCACCATATAAACTAATAAGTGGGAATCTTATGAGTTAGTGGTCGTTTAAGAATTCTGTTATGCTAATCAATATTTGTGTATTTATGAGCAATAAGGCGGAAGTTCCAAAGGAAATTAAAGGCTAAGGTATAGCAACGAGGGATTAAGAAAAGTGTTTAGGAATACTATGTCAGTGAAAGTACGGGCTAGCAAAAATCAGTATGAACAGTATGCGCGTTGTTATTATTGAAATCGTGGTACTCGTTTTAATTAGAGGTTTTATCGTCAGTATCGTTTAAGTTAATGGATTGATGTTGAAGCTTTGAGTAATTCTTACAGAAAGGAGAATCTTATGAAATTATGTCGTAAAAGTGACTTAATTCGTGTTTAAGAATCTTCAATTACGAGGAATCCCTCAATTATATTGATTAATGGATGGCAGGAGTGTGACCCCATGACATAAATTACACGACCTTTGCAATCAAAAGAGGGGGGATCAGCGACATGTCAGGTTAGGTGGACGGATTGATGTGGTGTTGGGGCAATACATCCAGAGTGTTCAAAGCGCCAACACGGTTGTGGGCTATGAGACTGTAGCAGATAGCATAACAGCAATACCAATTAATTGGTTTTGCCTCTGGTTTGTTTGCTACAAAATATTAAACATGAGACATTGAGCGCTACATAAAGTACAAACCACAAACATCAAGACGTGAAAAATATCTACAGGAAAATTGATAATTTTAAAATTTTACTACAAAACAACAAAAACAAAAATCTTATTTACAAAACAAAAGAATCCTCAAAAAACCCGTATCTTACCATTTACACGCCCCATTTATCTTTCCAACTTGAGATGCACGCGGTAATGTATATCATCTCAGAAGGTAAACAATGAAGGTGTTTATCAATCACTGCACGAGAGCTAATTGTTGTAAGAAAACATAATGACATAATTGAACGATACGAGCACCTAGCAAAAGATTAGAGCAAAGAAGCGTAGCCTGCAGAGAATACCTTAAAATTACACTCAAATTGTCACCAAGCAAGGTGATTTTTTAAGGCATTGGAAATGAACCATTGGGGTACAGCATAACACATGCATTGAAACGTTCAAAATTTTACATGCAATCACATACATAAAAATATTACATAAATGAACCACTGATAATTGAAAAAGTAGTATTATCGGATCACTGCAAGGGTCATGAAAAAGCATATCAAAAGAAAAGGTATTGTCGAGAGAGCATGCCCATTTTCCGAGGCAAAGCAGATAATCGATACTCAATACCATTAAACTAGTTACCGTTAACAATAATATAGCATCAACAGGAGGACACATTGGGAAAATGTCAATCAATTGAGTAGATCAATATTAAATAATAAGGTTAGAATAGTAGCATTAGAAAATATGCACCATTTGACATTGAACAAAATAAAATAGGTAGAAATCATAATGCAGTAATTTGTACAAACACATACATTTTAGCATGATAAATTCATATAACGACACCATAAAATGTAGAATTATATCATAATACTCCAATGAATCATTGACAAATTAAAAGCAGCAAGGGGTGTTGGTCGAAGCTCCCTTGTACGTTATTTTTTTGAAACTCACGAAAATAGGAGAGCGAAGAGTACCCGTGCAGAGATTGACAAGATCAGATTGTACACTCAAAAAAAAAAAAAAAAAAAAAAAAAAAAAATTGAAACAGCAACGTGGATTTTGTCGATCACTGCACGAATTAATAGGGACACGCATACATGCATCCAAAAGGTAATGCGAGAGAGCAGACACCCGTTCAGAGATCGATACCAATCCTATCCATTAGTACAAAGATGATGAACTAGGCAAACTTAGACGAATATAAACACTTGACCACAGCATAAGAAATACTAAATGCAGAGGTAGATAAATTATTACAACAAATGCAAACATTTTAAATGAGCAAATTATGTAGAGAATCATAATGAAGTTTTACAAAATGGGCGAAAAACATTGAAAGTATACAACTGGAACCGGAATGCATAAATTTGGATTGAAATCAGAACATAGCACTTTGAAATTAAGTAAGATGTATGGTTGTTCCCGATAATCTGCACGGATTTAATTTGGAAACGAGCCCATCATAAAGGATTGGCATATGAAAGCAAGTATTGTGTAGAGATCGACATTGAAGGGAAATCACATGTGTAAAACATTTGAAATACGATATTTTCAGCATAAAAAAGACATCATGACAAAGACAAATCATAATTTCATAATTTATAAATCACTAATGAACAAGTTAACCATTAAACAAGTCAAAGTGGTTTGTCGAATCCACTGCAACAGATTTTAAAAATCAAATCTAGCCTAAATATGAGAGCTGTGAGCAAATACCCCCGTCAGGAGATCGATATCATCATGAACAATCGAAAAACAAAGCAAAGTTGATTGTCGTCACTGCACGAGTTTTAACAGGGAAACATATGCCAAAACGCAATGCGCGATGAGAAGTAAATAACCGTGCAGAGATCGATATAGTCAATACAAATGAAATATTGAGCATCATTTGAAATTTGCAAGCAATTGTTATATCATATTACTATAAGTGAGAAATAATAAATTAGAAAATATACAACCTTTGAACATGCAGTTACCGACTTCCCTTGAAAGCCCGATCGATTACAATGGGTCGTGACTTAAGCTTATCCATCGGTAGCTATATCCGGGAGCTATATAGAAAAGTCAGCTTGTCCTTCCATTTGTTTGACTGTATCTTTTCCTAATTGGAACAGATCTTGTACATTGCAATCATCACCAGCATTTAATATTTTCTCAAGCAAAAGGAGGCCTTTTTCTCCTGTGAAGGGAGCATGCTGTTCACACTGGCTGCAAGCTTTGCAAGTATCTTGTCTTTGCCATGTGTGAAGGGTATAGATGAATATGCATAGTTTCCCAGTTGACCACTTTAATTGGTGGGCAAGGCATCCGGTTGGTCTTCAATGGATCACTGGTGAACTAAACACCAAAGACAAAACACACATGAACATAGCAAATACTAGGATCGCAAAAATTATGTAACATCAAATTTGCTAGGAAAAAAGCTTCTCTCCTTCATCAATGATCTGAATAAACCGGCTCTTTAAACAATTGGTGACCGAATGCCACAACGATACTGCCACATAATCTTTGCAGAAGGAGATGCAGATGTTTATATCAAAAAAGGCAGTCGCTATGCCATAATTCAAGTAACAAATCTAATTGGAGAAGACACAGGTCTATTGATACTACTTCTCCATTATGCAGAATAGAGCTGTAATGATCTTTACTTCCGTCTGACAGAGACAAGGATAAAACACATGTGTATGATATAGAGCTTCTGAAGTGCTTATTCAGTGATAGCATTTACTCTAATTTGATGTTTGTCCATACATTTCAGGTTGAATTACTACTTCAGGAATATTTTGAGTTGGCAAGAAGTTCAAAGTAATTCATGGTGACCCTGTGTTATTAGCTTGTTCCAGAGATTTTGTACTCCCCATATGGCTCCTAATTGATCAAAGGATAGAAAGTGAAGGCTGTAATGCAGTGGTGTCCCACTGTTCAATGGTCAGCAATCAGTCTTTTTTATGGTAAAGACATACCAGGGCATTAACAACAAAAACGAACGTATGATAACCGCTGATGGCTTTGGCGCCTATATAGCAATTACCTCCTTTTTCAAGCTGGCCCAATAATTAGTATCAGGATGTGCTCAGGAAGGGCATTGCAGATGTGGGGACAGTTGGAGGAATAAATGATGGCTGACCATGTTAGATCTTGGGGTCTCAACTGGAGGAGATGGAGATAAGGGTCTATACTCTGAGTTTTAGACATCAGTTGGTAAAGTAGTTCAGCCTCCTGATAGAACATACTGTTTAGAGTTTGCTCCAACTGTGCTTCGGTGTTATAAAACTGAAAGATTTTCAACCCAAAACCTCCGCTGCAAAAACTGCAGGATCCTAGGAGAAAAATCGGAGAATTATTTCAGCTAATGCAGTCGATGTGCAAGACTGATGTCAACATTTCCAACTGACGAGGGCTTGGATAGTACAAGGGGGAATTGCTTCACTCATTGATGAACACCAGGTCCTGCACCAGAGTTGTCACTGGAATGATCCGATGGAATTTTTCTTCAGGATGCATCACAATTAAATGCACCTGGCATGCAGAAAGAATGGAATGCCACCACATCTTGTGGACATACATGTGGAAACATGGATCAAGAACCCCGTCTAATGATTATGATTATCATGTCGATCTCGTCTATTTGCATCTGTCACATTTTGGTGATGATTAGCAGGGGAACCGGGGGTGTAGTGTAGTGAGTGTGCGCTTCCGTATAAAATTGGTGAATTTTTTGCACACAAGTTAACTTTAGGGCATTGATAATCCATAAAATTGGGGAATCACTTGCCCAACCCCCCCTTCATGGCCCCCCGCTTGTGTTTCAAGGTTATACAGGGGGTCAAAAATTTAAAATGTTCCTGAATAATGTTTCAAAAAGCACACCAGTGTGTTTGTCTGGGTCAACAAGGATTCAAAAAAAGGTATAGTTTACACTATCTATGCTTATAGTTTCCGGCAGTTATGGGGTACAAACTAACATGCGACAAAGTCATTTTGGGTGTACAATGGGTTCAAAAGTTAAAAGTTGCTTTGATCCAGTTAATATGTGCTGCAAATTGTTTCCCTAGCTTAAAGGATTGATATAAGGAATACTTTGCCTTACCTGTTATTCTAGTATTTCACGTTATCCACCAAAATAGGTCACAGGTCGCCTAGAAATCCAATGCTGCTGCCAATACTGGTGACTTTATTCGCCATTTTCGGTAATAACCATACACGTAAGAATAGTCAAAACTATCCATATTTCATTCTATTAGCTAAACTCAACCAACAATTGGAAACCACATTTAACAAAAATGGAGCAACTTAATTTTGCCCCTGTACAAACCAAAATTGGCCCTTTTTTTATCGCATTTTTTACCCATATTCTAAACTATAAGTCGCACAGGTAGTATAAACTATACCTTTTGGAATCCGTGTAATCAACAACATCATGGTTTTGCTTTTCAACACAATCGGAAACATTTTAAAAATGTTACCCCTGTGTACTTGATCCAAGCTGGGGGGCCATGAAAGGGCGGGCAAGTGCTTCCATCAATTTGTTTGATTATCAATGTCTAAAGTACTTGTGTACCAAAATTCACAATTTTATCCGGATTTGGACACTCATCATAAGATCTGTTCATTACAGTCCCCCCCACTAGATGTGAATAGTGCAAACAGTACTTTCTGTTACTTGAATAATGAAATGCAATTATACACTGTAAACACCATAATGTGTATGGTGATAGATTTTATAACTGATAAAATTCAACATGGCTAGATTTCGGACAAATAGCCCACAAAAAAAATATCATGTTTATTCTAATATATTTGTAAAAGCCAGAATAGAAAATGACACTTATTTGTCATTGTAATCTGTCTGAGTATATAGAGGATTTACTGTTCATTTTTTTTTTTCAAAATGGTGCAGTGGCCATTTTGAAGACAATCAATATGCCTCTCCAAACTTTATACAACCATTCTGAATAATGCATTCTTATGCCTCAAATAAATTCATAACATCTTATTTGCCATTTTTGCCCATCGGGTATCATAGATTTCATACTTTCAATTAACATGGCGGATGGCAAGCCATGCTGGTTTAGGGGGCCACGATTAAATCTGAACTCATAAAACCCCATTTAATGGTTTGTTTAGATCCTAGAATTAGTAGAAAATGATATCTTGTTTGTCATTTGGCCCAGCCCGGTACCAGAGATAAATGAAATTTTACTTTTCAACATGGACGGATGCGGCCATATGTATTTTATGTTAGATGAATCTAAACTTCATAAAATCTTTTTAATGGATTGTTATGCTAGAATTAATAGTGTAAGGATGGCGCCTTGTTTACCTGTAGCCCATTGTTTTCCAGAGATATGAGATTTTATTTTTTTTTTTTCAAAATGGCAGGATGGCGGCCATTTTGGTTATGTTTTAGTTTGAACACTTTCTGGGACTTCGATTTAGTGCAACTTTTGATCTAATTGTTATGCTGACCTTCTACTACCAGAAAAGCCAAGAAACCTTCAATTTCTGTTTGCAATTTTTTTTTGGGGTCCGTGTGGGAAAAGTCATAATTTTGATCCTACTACTCTACTCGAAAGAATCACTAGACAGTTGAGAATTTTCCAAGAGAAAATCTTCAATTGTGTTTGTAGATTTTTCACAAGGCTTTTGACAGTGTAAAAAGGAGTAATGCTGCATATCTCGCCAACCTACGGTTCCCAATGAGACTGTCAAGCAATTGCTATCATGTATGATAACCATATAGCTTTGTGGCAGACCTGGAGGCCCACAAAGGATTCCTACAACTACTGGAAATCCTCCAAGGAGATGACTCTTGGCTCCCTATCTCTTTGTATCGTGGTTGATTACATCTCAGACAGTTTTGACATCATTACGACAAATGACTACCATCAACCCAAGCGTTCCAGACGGTCGTCACCAAATGCAGCATCTCACAGACCTTGACTACGCAGATGATCTAGCCTAAAACTGATCCTGATATGTGGTGCACGCAGATCTACTACATCACTTGCAATGCCTGCCTGACGGCAAGTCCGGCTACATCTAAATATGCCACGAAGAACTGACTATATGACTGTCAATGAGAAAGTGACATCAACCTATCTGCACAGCAGATGGTAGCCAACGCAAAGAGTCAAGGACTCAAATCTAGGTCCTATGTTATGCCGACAGCAAGAAAAGACTTCCTGTCACGCAAAGACAAGCTTGGAATGCCTGCAATAAACTACAATCCAACCACTTATGGCAATCTGGTATCTCAATTCAACCAAGCTGAAATTCTTTAGAGCCTGGGTAGAGAGTACCGGTTATATGGATCTGGACCTGGACCATGAAAAAGAGCTACAGGATAGACTGGAGGGCACCTTAACACCAAGCTTCTTATGCAAGTTCAAAACATATCCTGGGCGTGAGCACAAGACCAAAGCCACGGATATTGGAGATATCCCTCCATTTCATCTTCTTTGCCCCACGCCGTGCACGATTTGCCGTCATCGTGCGATTGACCAAGCAGTCTCAGACGTCACACATGTTGGCAGTTACCAGCCAAAAAGGGGTCGTCGCCCCTTTAACTATATGATGTGATTGCTCGAGACAGCCATCAGGATCATCTGACATCCCCAACCTAATGACAACAGGGACATTTGGCGCTGGTAACACATCTCGGCTGCGGCCGTTAGATAGATAGCTTTTATCATTGTTGTCACTCTTCAATTTTTATGTGTTTTTTCATAAATTAGATGTTAATATATTTTTTTTAAATATAATATTTTTTATTTTTGTCCTTATCATAATTTTTGTGGAATGGTATAGATCACGCGCTATTGCCTATAACAAAAAGACCTACGAAAACATCTATATCTAAAGAATTAGAGAAGTAAAAAGGTATATCTTGGAATATTGTTTAATAGTACTTGGTCGTTGTTAAACAATAAAAGGAAAAAGAAAATGACAGGGGACTTCGAACCCAAAAGAACTGTTTGATTTACGAGCGTACTAAAGTTTCTCGATTCACGCCAACGAAGATAAATGTCCTTGTGGTTTGGGTTTTTGGTCCGGATTATAAGTGCTACAATCCAATTCTCGGCGAGAAAGCATTTTCCAACCTATTTCTCTTTCTTCTTAATTAAATATATTGAATATGCCTCGCCCAAAAGCTCATATATTGATCTATACATCGCCCAAATTTTTCTCCTCTTTAGGGAGGGCGGGCTGGTGTAGTGCCTCTCCACCGCCTTCACCAATGATGCGGCCGGGTTCATCCCCGCGTAGAGCCTGTGTCCGTACGTGAATTTGGTTGCCGATCCATACCCTCCGTGAAGGTTTTCTCCGAGAACTTCGGTTTCCCCCTGCTTCTAAAATCTAGCTTCTTCGCACCATAACGCTTTCCTGTCGTGCTGGATTTACCTCTTTGTGTTGTGGCAGCCTACGGCGCTCCACAGCTGGGCCCTGAGCACTTGGTGGATTTGTTATAAGATTAAATATTATTATTATTACATTTAAAACATCTCTGTATAAAATTTCTTCATAGTAAAAATTGAAACGAGAAGAATCGCATTACGAAGGAAGTGTTTACATTTCACGTGTCGGGCGTTTTCAATTTTAACGGAATCCTATCACGAATGCTGAATCTGAAAGACAACCATCTTTCGTTGTTCATTATTGTAACTTGAAGGTGTGGGGGGATGATGATGTTAAATTATAGCGAGTTAATCTATCTTTTATTATTTACATTTGTGCGGTCGCGGAAGTTGGCGAGTAGTACTAGCGAGGTAGGCTTAATTACTCAACTAGTAATTTACGCCGATTTGGTGCACGTGGGCCTTAGGGTGACTACAGGGCTCACTCCAAAAAGAGTGACACTTCGCACCACTTAAAGAATAGGTTTTGGGACCCTGATAGTTACCAAATGATTAAATGATATCATCCTATAAATGATGAGGAGTAAATTTGCCCAAAAAATATTCTTCGAAAGGTGTGAAAATTTGCTCTTACACACTTTTACATTGAGAGAGCATGTGCAATTGTACGGAAACCCATCGTGGCACATTAGACCAGGGATCACCATAGAAAAATGCATTGTTAGAACTATAGGGTGTCCCTAAAAAAGTGGTGCAAGCACATAAACTCTGATTTCTCAAAAACTTCTGAAGCTGTGAATTTCACCCATTCCAATGGAATTTACACAGTTAATATCATTTGTCCGTTCTGCTGTCGGGTGAGCGATTTCCGACACATTGAACTATTGACAAGAGGAACAACAAATGTACATGATATTAGGTTTTTTAGATTGATTAAATGGTAAATAAGCATTAGAAATAATAAACACGCAATGATTAAACCTACAGTCGCATTCTAAACAATTACGATCAGCACAAATCCAAACTTTGCCTCATGTCTATTTTGTTATCTTTACCTCTTTTTTCGTGATAAATTAGAATTTTGCTAAATATATAAAATTGTAAACTAAGTGCCACATGTGTTTGAATATCATAGTCACATTTCTTTTTACAAGAAAAGAAATTAAAATAGTGACATGAAAGTGCTTTGCTCGGCAGTAACCTGTTTGCCTGGCATCTTTTAACCAGACCCAAATGATGTAATGACAAAAACAGATTTTCTTGACGTTTCTCGTTTTTGTGAAGGTTTTATAAATAACACAATTTGAAGAACGTGACAATAATTTTTATTGAACTAAGGTAAGAGGGTCACATCTGTCATTTATTAATTTCGTTAACAATTGAATTGAATCTAAAATTTTATAAACATCCATTGCTTTCTCAAAATCTGTTCAATTTACGTGCATTACACCGCCCTTTAAAATGAGTATTGTCAGCTAAAAAGTTATTTTTGTTAGATTATTATGTAAACTATTTGTTCGACATGGGGCTATATCCTTTTCTCCATCGTGAGGACCGCCATTATCCTCACTCGTGAGGCCCGTTAATCATTCTTCACCTTAGCAACAAACTACATGTATTCCACTTTTTGGATAGGAAGAGATCCCACTCAGAGACGGGATAATAGAAATATACTAGTTTACAATAGGGTCCTCATAAGTGAGATGGGATTTAAGAACCAGGGTCCTCATGACTGAGATAGGATTAAGGCTTACCAATACAAAATTGTAGAATGAAATTGAAGACATTTGGTGAGTTTACTATAGAGGGTCCTCATAAGTGAGATGGCATTTAGGAACCAGGTCCTCATGAGTGAGATAGGATTAAGGCTTGGGACACTGAGATATAACTGTAGAATGAAATTTGGTACATTTGGTATAGGTTTACTAAAGAGGGTCCTCATAGTGAGATGGGATTTATGAACCAGGGTCCTCATGAGTGAGATAGTATTAAGGCGGGAAACACAGAGATATAATTGTAGAATGAAATTTAGGAATGGGTAGGTTTACTATGGAGGGTCCTCATAAGTGATATGGGATTTAGGAACCAGGTTCCTCATGAGTGAGATAGGCTTGAAATGCTAATATAAAATTGTAGAATGAAATTAAGGACATTTGGTGAGTGAGATGGGATTTAGGAACCAGGGTCCACATGAGTGAGATAGGATTAAGGCTTGAAACACAGAGATATAATTGTAGAATGAAATTTAGGTCATTTGGTAGCTTTACTATGGAGTGTCCGCAATAAGTGAGATGGGATTTAGGAACCCGGATCCTCATGAGTTAGATAGGCTTGAATGCTAATTTAAAAAGTGTAGAATGATGGCATAAAATTGACAAGTGAAAAGACCCTTAACGGAAATCACTTCCTTCTCAGGAGTTTGAACACCAATTTGGATGTTTTCCATTCTGTAAAAACAGGAAGAGTTTCCGTGGGGAGGTGGCGTTTTGTGCAATTTCTAGAACATAAAACAAGGTGTTCACATCCTTGCGGAATTTACATACAGTGTATCTAGCATGTTTTGCGACACCATTAAAACATTCAGACCGGGCTTCAGGCATTGTACTTTAGGCGTAATTGATTTGGTAAGTGAAAGATGGACTGTTGGGCGCTGGATTAGCTGTCATGCACCGACTTGAACCACCCTCATCTGATGTATCGATAACTGTGTAAATCCAGATGAAAAACATAGTCGTTAAATCATCGTTTATATCTCTGGTTTGCGTGGGCGGAATGTCATGGGTTTGCACAACTTACACAAAGGAGTATAATAATATTTTAATGGAGAGCGTGGCGCAATGGTTAGGCTTTTGAGATATTTCTCCCTTTGTGCAGAAGTGCCCTGGATCCCTGGGCATCATGAAAGCAGTGTCTGAACACTGAATGATCTACCCAGGCTAATAAGACAAAATAAAATAAAAATAAAATAAATCCATGAAAACGAAATTAACAGCTTCCACTTTTTTAGGGACAATAACCCTGTATTAATGAGTGTAGGTTTCTAAGTAATATTCTCGACAATCCTCATCAACTTGTTTAATTGCTAGGTTTGGTAAAAAATTGAGACTCTTCCTCATCACCTCCAAAATAACAATGATTTGTTATTGCGCAAACTCCTCATCTGACATATTAGTGACCTCCGGATGTACACCACGAATTCAGCAAATAATGGCGCCATTGATAAGTAGATCTGCTCGGTATCATAGGATAAACGGACTTTTAGAATTGTTTTTTATTATTTGGAACTGGCATACCTTGTTATTGTCCCATGAAGTTTACAAAAGCTTCAGGTGTTATCACTATCACTGCCCGATTTAGATGGAGCTAACAGCCTCTTTCCACGAATCAATAAAACGCAAATTTCTTGGTTTAATCATTTATCGAAAAGGAAATCGCAGTTGAACAAAGTCATGACAGAAATGTACTACTTGGCAAGCTGTTGACCTAACATCTTGGGCCGACCAAGACCCATACTTATGTAGGACTTCTTTCTATTCAATTTACCAAGTTTGTGTCGGACACCGGTTTACCTACATTTCATATGGTCGATGATTATAAACGATTTTTCCGTTTCTGCTAATAACGCGGTATGAAATAGAAACAGGTTATCGCAAAGACGGGTTTGGTGTCACCCAAAGATGTAAAGTCCAGTTTGCCCAACAGCTTTTCTTTTCATGACTTTTGTATCATCTTTGACTTTCGAATACTGATGAATATAGGGTCAAAGAAATTGAACACACGTAAGAACCTCAGTAGAAACACAATAAGTTCACTTATATTCGTGAAAGAGGAGAGGTAATTCATGTTCCGATCATCCCACCTATTCCTTAGATCCTTTATCTCTTTGCCCCAATGTCAACGGAATAAAGCGTGAAACTTAAATGTTTTTAAAGAGGCTACGGAAAAAACCCTATTCTTTACCGTTGTTGGTGGTCTATGATCAGTGGCGATAAAACAACTTTCCACACTACCTCTGGGTTCGAGCGCGTGTATTTGTTGTCTTTATTTAATTCGGTGCTCGCGCCATTTTCTCTGAGTCTTTATAATATTTAAATAATATTAGCTACATCAGTAAAACTTCTTTATTGTTATTAACCCACCGACTCTGATTGGTAACTGTCTCTTAACCTGCCGTTAAGCACCAGGGACATCCGGTATCCTAACACAATAGCATCCTAGACACCTGTTTATAGCTGATTTTTTATTCCTGTCATAAAACGCGTATTGTCGATGGTAAGAATCATTTTGGAGGGGGGATGTGTTGAGATCAAAACTCAAAAAAGCCGCAAGTTAACGGGAGCTGAAGTGCTCACTTTGTTCAATAGAAATGATCTTTAAATGCTTTTTAACCACCCATTTACCTGCCTTATTTTTGATACGCATATGTAAAGGCTTTCCATACCGACCAATTCATGAAGATATTGGCGTATGAAGTCCGAGACAAACACGCTATCGATTCCTTTGTTTGGCGTCAATCAAAAACGAATGGACATCGAGGGGGCTGGGTGAAGAGGATGATTAGGCCACGTAAATATTGTAGTCTGTATGAGTGACCAAAACTCTAAAGTATTTTTTTTGGGTTTTTTAAATGATTGAACCAAGGCTTCCAAGCTAACCCCAAATATTATATCGGAACAGAGAATAATGTAAACTTATCAGATTTTCTAATATTCTTAGTGACGTAAAAGAACTTTGGTGAGTAAAATTATTTATCGTATCATTTTTCCTTATGATTGAATGCTTCAGATTTTGTTCAAGTTTGGTGTTGGGAATTATTCAGCGCATTTGCCTTGTATATTTACTATTTCCTTCTGGTCTTCGTGAGAAAAGGGTCATTTTTTTAATTATGGCCTTAAATCTTATCCGCTGGTCGTGACATCGCATTTCTATTGTCTGATTGGTGTAAAGTTCAACCTCTCGAAGAAAGGAATCTGCGAACACGCCCCAAAAAACTTTTAATGAACTGGACACGAATAAAAAAATCCTACTATACAAATTGTATCTCTGGTGCCCGATGTTTAAAACGGACACGCCATTAAGAGACAAGGCGGTGAAAGGTAGCACACGTCCTCTTATGTTACTCTACTCTCCAAGCAGATTTACAATGGACTTACCAGAGCAAGGGCTCTCCCTTTCCTCGCTTCCGGTGTTCCCCGATAACTTATATCACAACATTATAAATGGACCGGTATTGACCTGTAATTTTTCCACGTCTGCCGCAAAATATTGGCCGGCGCACTTGTCGATATAACAGAAGTGCGCCGCGCACTTGGGAATTAAGCAATCTGCGCTAGGGAGAAACAAGCGCCTTCTACCGAAAATTAAGAAGTGCGCCGCGCACTTTGTGAATAATTGCACTTTGCGCGTAGTCGCATTGACAGGGCCATCATCACTGGTCTGTGTCCGTGACAATGCGGCACTATTTGTTATAAATTGCTAAAACGAAAAATACGCATATAATCTTCCCTCCCCTCGCCGAAAAAATGATCCTGTTAAAGTTTACGGTCCGCGTTGGCTGAGAAAAGGGCCTACACTGCAAGAGGGTATTTCGTATCGGCCAATTTTTTTTTTAATCATTTTGTTTCTCAAATGAAGCATCTATAGAGTTGCTTGGGAGATGTTAATAAAACGCGTTAAACGTATAAAAATGTTTTCCAATGTCACAAGTAAAAAAAAAACTTAACATGCTAATTAATTCGTACGCAAAGGAAAGCAAAACAAACTTTTGATTTTGGCCTTCGGTCCTCATCGGCTGGCCTTTCGGAAGAAACCCCATGCTTGGATTTTCCTGACAGTACCAAAATTATCTTTTATTTCGATTTTTTCGTGTTATTAATATATTGGTGTCAATCTGAATTCGAGAAAAGATCGGTTTCAATTTTTTTTTTTTTTTTCCCTTCTGGAAATGCCCTCGTGTCTTTTGAAATACAAGTAGTATATCAGTATATTTTTAAAGGTAAAATGTTCCTTTATTGTATGGTGCTCTATGCATTCTTAAAACTGGTAAAACACATGCAGATGATCCATGTTTTAAATCATTTTCAAAGTTCCAAACCGGCACTTATTGATCATATAGCTGCTGGCTGTGTTGTTTACTACTTTACATGTGTGTACAATTAACGCCTTTGCGTCAAAATGTATTTTTCACTATATATACAAGGGTATTTCAAGAAATCATTAAAAGTGCGCTGCGCCCTTTATGAATTTGTAAAAGGTGCGCGATTAGTCGGTCAGTAACCAGTCCGTTTAATAATGAAATGTTATCAAAATAGATAGATGTCATAAATGCTGTACAACTGCGATGAAAAAATAATATTACTTTGTTTTGTCCGCTGCCTTGTAGTACACTGTCTTTAACGCACTATTCGTGTGTCCTATTTCTTTCTTTCTTCCTTTTTTTAAAGACTTGTTATTTACGGAAACTATCAAACCTCCCATATATAAGCATTTTTTACTTTTTAAAAATACCGTAAAATTACTAAACAATATTTTTATGTTATATTGGTTTTTTCTTTAGTTTGTTTAATTAACATAATGTTGCCTGTATTTTTCCAAAAAAAAGAAAAAAGAGATCAATATATAATTCTGAAATTAAGGCGAAATACGAGTATGGATTCCAATACCTCGGTATACACCAATGTCGCAAATGCTGTCAGTCAAATCAATTTGAAGTCATTCGTTAGTACATCGCGTAATGTCATTACTGTAAAATCGCTTTCTTGTGTAAAAAAAAAACAAAACAATAGGTTTAATTGAGTTAGGTGACAACAGCAAATAGTATGGTGAATGGAACCAGACCAATCACAGCATAGAAACAATGCAGTCACTACTGATATTTCTGCTCGTGCCGTTGTTTTAATCTCCTCGCGTCTTTCAAAGCTATTGCTATTGCTCACAGCAGGGATTTTTCATTAAGCGTACTTTCAAGAAATCACTAATGTGCGCTGCGCAAGTTATGAAATTTGTAAAAGTGCGCGATTAGTCCTTCAGTGCCAGTCGTTTTAAAAGAAATGTTTATAAAAATGAAAGATTCCTTAAAAGCTACAATTATATACGATCATGAAAAAATAATATTAATTTTGCTTTGGGGTCACTCTCTTTCAACACCCTATGTTTTAGGCCTGTTTTCTTTTCTTCTTTTCTTTTCCATTTTTTGTTTAGTGACTTAGCATAGACCAATAATTAAAACATTTTCTTTTTAAAAAATAACGAGTACATAAAATGACCATCAACATGTTCATTGTGATTAATTGTATCTTTAGTTTGTTTAACTGAACATATTTGACCCTATTTATACAAATTTGATGATATACTACATACTGGCAAATATAAGGGACGTATATATGAAACGGATTCCACACTATCATATCGTCAATGTATACCTGTGCGTTTCTTATGGTATCTTCAGCTTATACTTGCATTTCTTGTAAATATAGTTTTAATCAACTTATTACTATTATATAAATTATGTATTAATTTACTATCTTTTGTAATGTATTTCTAAATAAGAAAATGTGTTAAATAATAGAGATGAAGGAAAATAGAATTTTGAGTTAAAAAAGTAATGTATTGATTAATTTTAATTTAAAGAATCAATTGCATTATATATCATCCCCCCCAAAAAACATCGTGGCATTAACATGATCAAACGACTTACGTAAAGGGCATTTCGTTTCGTGATTCCATCCCACAGTCACCTTCTGTTTTCATTCATTTTTCCACTAGATATCCCCTGGAAAAGCTGATTATCCCCCCAAAATGATTTGATTCCCTCCGATCTTGCCGTTCTGTGTTATGAGCAAATTGGCTTGCTTCCCACGGCCCATAAGCCATTGTGCTTTTAACGGACAGAAAATACAAATTGCTAATTTTCTTACAGAATACAGCCAAGCTTTTGCACGTAAGATTAGGTACCCATGTAATTACTAAGGCTAGCCGTCAGATGATATAAAAATCTTTTTTTAGGTAAGTCGGGGGGCGAGGCCTGTGGATGCACGAAATTGCCCCTTTAAACCAAAGCCCAATACCAAAATTAAGAATGAATACACTATTGTAAGTGCGCATGTCTTTTCAAACGATTACAGAGTAAAGTACTGTAGGCACCCTAATTATTTCGAGCAGTCCCAAACCACGTTAATTCTTAAAAAAAAAAAAAACAAAAAAAAAAACACCTCGAATCTTCTTAATTTCGCGCGCCGCTATTGGGCTCAAAAAGTAATGTAAAGAGGTCAATTTTAAATTTCCATTTTAAGAAAAAAATAAATAAACGGACCAGAGTCTTAAACATATAATTATAATGATTACGGAAAATTACGGATTAATTGTTCTTTATTAACGGGATTCCCTTTCCAAAGATTATCATAAATTTGTTTACGACGCAACTAATGATGTTCAGGTATGTCTAATTAGGCTATAACAATTTAACAAAAATCAAGCACTGGTTTGTCTTTGAGTTTATTATCGTTTATTACTCTTGATGTGACAAATTGACATGTCATTCATGGTCACTTTGGAATGTTGAAAAACTTTCTATGAACACTTTGCCTCTTTTGCCGTTAGTGAAAACCGTTTTTTGTCAAAATCGGTTCACTATATATGACATATCGGGGACAATATATCACACGAATTCACGTTCAAGGCGCATACTTGGAGAGTGTAGTATTGTACAATAT
Organism: Ophioderma brevispina; assembly: GCA_023653785.1. Taxonomy (NCBI): domain Eukaryota; kingdom Metazoa; phylum Echinodermata; class Ophiuroidea; order Amphilepidida; family Ophiodermatidae; genus Ophioderma; species Ophioderma brevispina. The sequence continues at coordinate 40,145 of JAMKCH010011747.1, read as the reverse complement.
TGAATATAATATTCTATCACTTGTGAATTGTGTGTTTGACTCAATCACGCGAAAACAAACAACAAAATCAAACTAGACATTTCAAAGATGATGTAATGGTCTATATATATAGAAAACTATTTTGCATCATCCCTTTAACTAGATTTTGTACTTCTAAGGTTTTATAAATCACAGATTTTCGTACAGTTTAAAGGTGCAAACGAGAGATTTTGAGGCAATCCATATGTGTCATATTTTTTTTTTTATATAAATTGACTTTTACCTTGTATTTAGGTAAGAAATTTCTTAAAATGAAAACAAACGGGGTAGTTTTCATTTGCTTACATTTCAATATAACAATGTTGAATTGAATTTCGTATTTTCCTCCATACAAAAAAATTAACCATTATTGTACCGAAGCAATATTTTTCAGCTTAATCTTTCAAGTGGGGATATTGCTAGTGAATGGAAACGCTTTTGATCAGTGGACCATCAGGACTTCATTTTTATTTTCGGGACAGCCTGATATGTTAGACATCTCTCGTTGCCTTTTTAATACGTAACATCATTTTTTTTAAAAATGTTATAACCATAAATCAAATATCATATCGAAATACAATCGGAAAGCAAATTCCTATCTCCATTTGAGCCATTAAAATACAATTTACATAAAAAACCTCTGATTGTACGACAACATTGTTATTAAACGAACCAATGACATATATTACCAAGAATTAACAGATTGATTCAACAGTAAGTTCCAGCATTCTTTCAGGATTATAGAGAATTTTTTAAGATGTACTGTTGTACCGCTATGCTTGTGGTAGACCGCTCACTCTTTTTAAAACATCACATGTCATCATTTTCGCCCGTTTATTACGCTGTCACACTAAAATAATGGAATATCCATAGGTTTTAAGAGTTTATAATTCGTCATACTCTTTGATATGTGACAATTTGACATTCATGGTCACTTTGCAATTTCTTATAATTTTTCATGGAAACTTTGCCATTTTTGCTTTCCCTTTCTCTCCTCTCCATTTAGACTTCATTGTTAGTATATAATTCCACGGTAAATACTTTTTAAAATTTCAATACAAAGGGTTCCGCAAGAGAGAAGTTCCAAGTTCCCCCCTAAAATTCTAGGACATTTCGTTTCATAACTTCACTTAGAACTGGATTTTAGAAAAATTTAAAAAAGTTTCAAAGAGAGGAAACATTGGCTCTGTCCACAAAGTCGTGTTTGATTTTCAAAAACACTTTTGGCATCAACAAACACATTCCATTTTTCCAAAATGATTTTGTCAGAAAAAGTGGCAACTTTGATTACCGTATTCAAACGGACTTGAATTAAAGACATTATCAATTTACAACCAACGATTTCCTTGTCCTTTCTTTATTTGCATTGCGGTCTGAAGCTAGGCAAACAAATAACACGAACCAATATGAGTCAAAATAATGAGATGAGATTTTGTGTAAGCAACACCAGGTGACCTGTGCAGGGCAGATAAACACTAAAGGGTATACTCTGGCTCAACGTGGTGGAATGATCCAGCGAGCATGGAACCACATGCAGCAAACAGAACATCAGAAATTGGTCAAACATCATGTGTACACACTACATTGATGTCATCATTGCAGATGGAGGAATGGTTACTATTGAGTCTCAACCCTGAATGGGCAAAAAATTAAGCTATATTTTGATTTTGAAACAGGCATATTCAAACATTACCTCTTTTCATTCATAAAAAGAGGCATATGGATGCGAAAAAACTGGACTTTAATTTGATACTGTATGAATGTAAAGCTTACATCTCTTTGTTTTGTTTTCCGCATATTTGTCTTGTGTTTGTTTTTTTGTTTAAAAAAAGAAAAAACCTAAAAAATTTTAAAATTATTTACTTCAGACCGCAATAAAGGAAGGAAACGAAATCATTGTTTGCAAATGGATATTTCTCGACTTTAGACCCTTGAATACGGTAATTGCCACTTTTTCTGACAAACATCTTTTTGGAAAATCGATGTGTGGTGGACTGCCAATGGTGTTTTTTGAAAAGTAACGATTTTGTTCGCAGAGCCAATGGTTTCCTCTCTCTTTTTAAACTTTAACATTTTCCTAAAATCCATTTCAAGTGAAGTTATGCAACGAAATGTCCTCGTACTTTTAGGGGGGAAACTATCCTTTTGGGAACCCTTATTACCCATGTTTTGCCTATTATTAATTTACAAACAGTTTTTTATTAACATACTATGATAACTTTGAAACCAGATTTACCCTAGTAGATGCTTTATTTTCTTTCTTCAATTATTTCTAATTCCATCCGTCCGCCGAATCCGTGCTCGGATCAGTTCCGTTTTTTTTTAACAAGTATTTACCTTTACCTGCACAAACCAATTGAAAAGTTACACGATAAACAATGCCCCCTCGCTACCAAAATATGGCGTATATTAAAAATGACAATTTTGGTGTTTAAGTAATGTTAGATTGAGACCTTTTAGACCACTGTTTAAACAACCTTTTATTTATTCACGATATTTTATAAAATGGAAATATGCCATGTTAACTTGTGTCCCCTTTTTTCTGTTTCTTTCCTGCATTAATCTTGTTTGCCCTAATGTTAATGGTTCCTCCCTCCTTAGAATTCTAATTTTAAAATTTTTATTGGCTTGATTGTCCCTGTCTAAATGGGCTTTGCCAAGTGTGCACAATTTCGGTGCAAAAGCCTTCGGGTTTCTTAGGGGGTCCATGGCCCCTCCCTTGTCCCCAAATGGGATAGGAAACCTTATTTTCCACTTTAAGTGTTAAAGAGAAACACCGGGCCCATTCAAGTAAAGTTGTACCGCCCATTTGAAACCGATTTTTGTTGTTGAAAATCTATCATGTAGCCAATGTATTAACCCAACTGAATAAATAAACCGAGAACGCATCTTTTAACGACGAATGTAGAATTTTCTGTCGTACACGGCAATGCAAGCATGCTTCCGTTTTTGGCCGATTAGGGACATCATACAAGTTTTAATAAAACCTACGATGTTGGTATTTTCCCTATTTTTTTTCTTCATAAAAAATAGGTGCCGCCTCACAACTAATCAAGTATCCTCAAAAGAAGAACCGATTGCAGTTTTAGCTAACAAAACCTTTTTTCTCCATTTCCCTCTAAGCATATGGAGTTGCGACTTGAAACTTGTTAATATTGAGAAACCACCTGTTCACAAATCGTTTTATAAACATAAAGCCGTAAAGCCTTGATAATACATTCAGGTCGGATAAAACCGGGTTGAATTAAGAATTTTTAAGGTATTTAATTTAAAAGTTTCTATTTGAAAAGGAAAATTTCGTCATTATACAAATTCGGAATAACAGGCTATAAGGTATTATTATAGTCCACACTTATTTCGGTATATTTTTGGTATACCCTCAAAATCTACTCAACATTAAGTGTCCCGTTTGCATTTAATTTTAGTATTTTTTTTAAAATGATTATAAATTGATTGTATTTAAAGAATAAATTGAGATACTCAAAAGTGTCATTCGTTAAACAACAAATGCTTAAACAATTTTTCACAAGTACTCAAAAATCAACCAAACTTATAATGCCTTAGTAGTACGCCAAGAAATTATAAATTATTAAATCAAGTGCTGGAACTCGAGGTAATGTTGTTAGTATGTGGGGAAATAAGGAAAAGATAAAAACACAGGGAAAAACGAAAAAAGGAAGTTTGGAGGTATTATATGCCTTGATTTATATCGCATCATTAGCTGTTAATCATTGTTATATACTGTAGACTTACCAAACTAGAAATCGAACAGCGTGACTAAATTTTTTTTTTTTAAATTAAGTGAGACAAAGCACATAAATACTACTTGTATGTGTCTTGTGGGTTTTACAAATGTAGTTAAAACTTTTTACTGATTTGGTTGGCTTTACTTAAAAGTATCAAGAATTACAAACATCAACAATCAATTAAATTAAAGCAACAAGTTAACGCGTAATCGTTGCTATTCTTTGCGCATTTTAACGTAACTTAAGATAGGCCTATGTATAATTGTATTGTTAACAGTCTGCAGAGAAGATGTTAAAGCTGCCACAAATGGTAAATCGTCACAAAATAACCAGAGAATGAATAACGTATTTGTGACAGTGTCAAGACCATAACTATTTACAAAAATCATTGAATGAGTATACACGTTAGGTTGAGTCACAATTGATAACCACACTGATCATTTTTAAGTGTTATACTTTTGCAGCTGCTGATAGGCATGATATACGTTTTCGTCTTTTCTTTTTAGATTTTAAATAACATCATTATTTCCCCCATTCAGTTAATCGGTACAATATAATATATAGCGAAGCGGCCCGAGCCTTGAAAAGGGAGAGAGGGGGAGAGGGGGGACCCCGACCCAACCGTCGAAAACAAACATCAACCACCGGGAGGGAAGGAGAAAGAGAGATAGAGGGAGAAAAAGGAGGGGGGGGTAGGGGAAAGAAGGGGGGGGAAGGGAGGAGGGCGAGGCGAAAGAGAGGGAAGGGGGGGCAAAGGTGAAGCTGAAAAGGAGGAGGAGGGGGGAGGGGGGAATCTCACCCTTCTGCACAGTGGTAACTATTACAATCTTATGTTTATGGTATCCTTTTTTATTGATATAGGTTTATACGTTGCATAAAGGGGAGCGTTCAGGTAATAATCGTTGTGGTGACACGTGAAAAAATGGATGCTTTTTTTAGGAAAAAGGTGATTTTTGGGCTAAATTTCAAGACCATTAATATTATTGTATAAACAGAAATCTATAAGATAAATGTCAGAGAAGATATAGTGCATGATGATTAAAATTTGTTTGCTAAAAAATTAATAAAATCTTGATATTTAAGTTTTTAGCTCAAAAAACGTGATTTTTTTACCCAAAAAAAACCCCGCCACCCCCAAAAGTTTTAGTTTTTGAACACAACCATAATTTTTATAAAAATTATTTATTACTATCTTTCGAATAGCAGTGGTTGCGTTGTGTGTACCGAGGGGAGGGGTTGTCGACCATTTTGCAGTCCAAACCGCTCCACTAATACCAAACCAAAATTGAGCGTTTGGGGATGTGTGCATATACCAACTAATTATATATTATTTTCGGTTTTGTTCACACCCTCTTTTGGCCATTTAATTGAATATACAAATTAGGATTGGCTCAATATCGACGCGACATTGCCGGCTCTTAGCCATTCCTTCTACTTTTGATATTTCCTGGAAGTGAACTTTGCGCACTTTTGACATTTCACCGAAGTGAGCGTAGCGCACTATTGACATTTTCCCCCCCGAAGATGAGCGTAGCGCACACTTTACATTTTACCGCATTGCGCGAGCGTACCTTTGAGGAAAACTGCGGTTTGCGCTAGGGCATCTTTTAAGCGTCCCCTTTGTTTGAATTTATACCGCTCACTGCTCCAATAGGCCTACCTTGTAATTCTCTAGTGTCTTAAAATGACTTTTCCCCATGGTAATTTCTTTTTCATCTGTGGTTGACGTTGGACATGTAGATCTATCCATGGGCACTTTTAAAGTCTCCATGGTTTCCTGCAGATTTTTGATTTCTTTCCATGGAAACCATGGTGGTGCGTCTTGCTTTCCATTCCTAAGCTCCTACTCGGCCCGGCCCCCCTACTTCTCCGTCCTCTTCTTTTTCAAAGCTGGAGCCGAGAACCATGGGCCCATGATTACTTTGTTTCGTGGTCTTAAAACCCGTTTTACCCCAGTTGTTTTCAATTAATGTTTTTCGTGAGGACCCGGCTGCAGAGGAAATGAATGAATTTTTTTTTTCAAATTTTTAAGCGCACTTTATTATGAAATACAGAAGTGCGCACATCTAAAATCTTTCCCATTTCCGTCTTTTGATATTTCCTAGAATTGAGCCTGTAGCGCACTCTGGACCTTCCCCGAATTGAGCGTAGCGCACTTTCAACATTTCACCGAAGGGAGCGTGCGCAACTTTACATTTTACCGAAGTGCGCGAGCGTACTTTAAGGAAAACTGCGGTTTGCGCTAGCGAACTTTTAAGCGTCCTTTGTTGATTTCTACGGGCTCATATGCTATATAGCCTAATAATAATATGTTATTGTGCCGCACCGGTTACAGGCACTTGTAAACAGTAAGTGTAATTCATCACGTGGTTGACCCGGAAGGTGAATGATTTATTATAACGGCTCACGGTGTTATGCGTGTTGGGGGAGTTAAGCTCTAATCTCTTGTCAATCTGCTTTAGTCGAGAGATATGTCCAAGTTATGGCCGACCGAGGTATTTGGTGTATCGGGCCAATTTAAAATATAGATTTGGCTTCCCATTTTGAATTTGAAGTATGACTTAATGTTAACAAGTGCCATATACCTTGTTTTCATTGGATCCGATAGTATATCTAGTAACGCCGTAGTTGATTCAAACTTTGAAAATCTAGGGTTGAATAGACATAAGTATCATCTATGGCGGACGCCATCTGGATTTCTCAAAACGCCAAAGGATGCCAAGGTGGCACCAGGCAGATTCTTTTTCTATACACCCTAATCTATCATTTCAGAAAAAAAATTATTGTATATACTCAATCTGTACGGTCACATGAACGTTCTCTCTGATATTGAGTAACGAAGAGCGAGTGACTACTTTACCGCTTCGTATTAAGAGTGTCTTTCAGCGGCCGTCTCTGTGCCATTTCTGGTTGGTTATTGGGTTGGGTTTAGCACTATGTTAGATTTCAAGAATGATTTAACGTAAGAGGTATGGGGATTGATTTTCAGGCTATAGGTAAAAATATGACTACTTCATATCAATGTGTGCAGTAATAGAGATAGTAAAATCAGAGAAATGAATGTTTACCTAACTACGTTTTCTTCACAACAAGATTCAACAAGTTGTTTCAATTGAAGCATCAAGATGAAACATCAGCAATCATTTATTAAATATTGTTATTTGAACACAACTTACCTTTGGAAAGCAAAATATTATTCACGGCACAGGGGAAATTGTACTCTTATATGATACACTCTTTTTTAATTTGGTCATTCAACCATGCAGAGATTGGCACAAAGAGACTTAAGTTCTTTTTGTCATACGACCCGCCATGGCAGTAAGTAATCATTTATCATTTACTGGACTTCCTAGAATTCCGGTGAGCCGATTCTGCTGCAGCCACTGGTTTGCACCATGACCACAACATATTTTGTAAGGGATACAAAGGACTATAGCCTAAAGTGCCCTACCAACTTCATTCACTGGTTCCACATTGATATAAATAATGTAACAGATCATATTAGGCAGAAATGTATGCGAGGAGTGGAGCACATTCCCTTCCCTAAAAACTAAAGAAATAGCAATACTATGGTAAGAATCATTCGATCAAGCGCCTAATTTGAGTCTCCAATTTCACCTGGCCTAGGTTCCATGCGTTGCAGTCTTCCCTCGCAAGTTCAAGAAGTTAATCTCACGCAGAGCCCTTGGTGTCAATCTGCAGGGCTTTTGTCAATCTGCAGGGCCTTAGGAGTGTAATATGCATGTATCGTAATTGAGTGCATTTTATTTCTCCTATGCATTTGCAAGAGAAAGGATAGGAGTTTTATACAGAGAAATTAAAACCACAAAGCAATAGAGGTCTTCCACTTCGGATTATTGTAGACGGGCCATCTTGCCAGGAATGGTAAAGTCCATTCCAAATTTCTGGAGGATTTCTAAATCTAAAGAACAAAATGCAGGTTGGATATGTATGCATAAAGTATGGGTCACCTTTGAAATACTTTGACATTGTTTGAGGTCGGGTATTAACTTGATCTGAATTAGGATACGGGAACTAAGGCATTTTGTTACAGGTTTTAAAGCAGGAGTGAGGTGAAAGACCTCTTTTGGCCAAGGAGATCGCACTGAGTAGCACAACCTCTGCCTAAGCACACAATGTATTGTGGTTTTATACTAGTCTAGTAGGCTCCTGGGGTAATAGTCAATAATACAAGACATTGAAAAAAAAATAAATAGCAGTTGTGGTTATTAGCAGACAGGCCTTGATCAAGGCTAAAAAAGGCCTATAGTCTCCACATGGCAAGTATGGAACCCTCACATCAGTATCCACCTCATGAAAATATGCAAGAACTCTCACTGCTATAATCTGCTATAGCTTCAGCGTCATTGCTGCAAATCATCTCCTGAGTTAGTATTTTTTTTTTCTATCTGATTAAAGTGATTTAAGTATGTAAGTTTTTTATTGTACTATAGTCGGAGAGAGATATGGTCCAAGTTATGGCTGACCGTTAATAAAGTTGAGTGATCTACAATCTTGTTTGATCTGACGTGATAGATAAGGGTGTGTAGAATTAGAATCTGTCGGGTGCCACCTTGGCACCTTGGGCGTTTTGAGAATCCAAAGAGGCGTCGCATAATGATTAATCATCTATGTCAACCCTTATAAATAAAACTATGGAGTTAATAAATATACTATAGGGCCCAAACTATGAATAAGTGCAGGCACTTGTAACATTGAGTCCCATACTTCAAATTCAAAATGGGAACCCAAATCTAATCCATTTTAAAATATGACTATAGCAGCAAATACCTGCGATAAAAAATAAACTGAAGATTATTATAGTATGTTGTAAAACACCAATAAATTGGGATTACTTATACTTTTAAAGTTGTATAATGACTTCAAGCAATCTGGCAGCCAAAAACGTGAATATCTCAAAAACATTAATTAAAAAAATCATACTGTAACACCAAGATAATCGTGATGATTGACTATATCCAAAACTTGTCCAAAAATAGGTGTGTACTGAAATAGGCATTAGAGGTAATAGAATTTCATATTAGATTAGACACTCAAAAGATTTCGTACCTTGTTTTTCGCTACAGAAATAGTCTAAAAGAAAAAAAAGGTGATTGTGATTCGCTCAATGTAAAACATACGGTGATGAAATACGTATTTGCTCCTATACGAATTGGAAATTTAACATTTAAAAAAAGAAAAAACCTAAAAAATTAAAAAAAAAAAAAATGTTGATATTTTTGATGAAAAGCCTTATTTCAGGGCCAAAAAATCAGTATTTCAATTTTTGGGGAAGGGATATGTGAAATCTCTCGGTAGCACCCTTTAACAGACAAGTGACGATGTGAAACCTTGTCGAAAGCCTTACTGAAATCCATGATAACCATTCAGTTTGACACGGTGTTCAAAGAGTCTCGTGGCAGGCGTGAACAGATTTGTATACAGAGGGGGGTAGGTACACGTCGATAAGGCGACGAAAATAAAAAAACCTGTTTTACGGGCCGACCGACCCTGATTTTTCAGTTTTGTAGAATTTTTGTTTTGTTTTTCCCAAAATCATGTAAAATCAGCTGTTTTTAGCCCAAAATTTATCAATTTGGAAATTCTTTTAAGAAAATTTGTTTGTAAAAAATTTAAAAAGAAGTATTTTTCTCTTGATTTTTGTCAGATGTTTGGGTCAATTTTTAGGCCAATTTTGAGCTCCAGAATAAGAAAAAATTTTAAAAAAAAAAAAAAATTCGCCCCGACCGCGACCGAACATACTCGAAAGGTCCGCTTGCCCGTAAACACAGGGTTTTCTTTTTTTTCGCCTAAGCGCTCAAGGAATCCTGTGGGAAATCCAAGATGATCTTGTTGGTTGGCTAAGAGATTTTGATAATGTGCATTAAGAACAATGATGCTCAAGCACTTTGCAGCACAAGCAAGTGAGGGATATCGGTTTGTAATTTGCTGGTTCCGATTTTAAACCTTCTTGGTGTGAAAGCCCTTCCTGCACTCATCAGGAACATCAACCAACATCAACCGACTGTTAATAGAGAAAACCAAGTGCGAGCTTGCAAGCTCATCAGCACATACTTTAACACTCATGGGTGCCGCAGCTCATCAGGCCCACTAGCTTTTGAAGGATTGAGTTCCCGTAGTTGCTTTGCTTACGCCGTCAGGATGAATTGATTCAATTTGGCACAGACGGATAAGGAGAGTCTGGTTTGACAGGTACGGAGCCAGTGGTTGTTGGAGGAAAAAACAGACTGAAACTGCTCATTTAATGCATAATATTTATCTTATCGTTGATACACATTTTATCTGTGTTACGAACGAAATGGTTGCGATGCGAATAAATACATTCCTGTTTTCTACTTCAATTAGAACACATAGACCAAAGGTCTGGGTTATCAGTGCAGCTTCACTCCGAGCGATATTATTCACGATAGGTCACGTAGTGTAATCATTAGTAACCTTAATCCTGTACTCTCTGAAACTCTTCCCAACTTGATTATGAATTTCAATTTCGACTTTCTAGCTTTGGTAGAGTCTGTCGCGCTTCTCATTTGTCTGCTGCTGGTATGAATACTTCAGGCTATGAGTACGGTACTTGACCCGGAGTACAAGTATGCGTATTTGGTTCTGAGTTCGAGTACGGGTATGAGATACAAGCAAAGTTTTAAATCACGAGTACGAATATGAGTACGGTACCTTTGCCAAATTGCAGATTCATTGATTGATATTGTTGATGATGATTGAATGGATGATGATATATGACATGACAATGATGACAATGAGCGTTAGGAATATGATGATGATGTACTTGTCCTCCCAATCTGTAAATTTCTAGATTTTAAATGGAGGAAAACTAAATTTAGATTAACTTTTAATCTAAGAATTTATAATGATTCCCAGTGGCATTATGATTTATTATTTAATCTAACTTGCCATTAATATTAATCCAATCTAAATCCAACCCAAAAATTCTGATTCAGCAACCTTCAAACTATAAGAAAACAACATCTCAAACCTTCTTCCCCAAACTTCCTAGAATGGATTATAATTTATAACCGTACGAACATGGTCATGGTTTGCCGCGAGTGTCAGTTAATGTGCCTTATCTACCAAAACGCGTACACTTGACAACGTAAAAAGCACCACAAGTTTTTAAAAAGAGTACAGCCATATTAAAGTTTAGTCGCTGATTTTTTATTCCTGTCAGTAAAAGCTATCGTCGATGGTGGTACGAACCACATCTGGAGAGGATGTGTTGAGGATCAAAACTAAAGCCCGTTAACACTGAAATGCTACTTTGTCGCAGAATAAGATGCTTTAAACCCAATTTACATGAAACCCTTTTAGACGAATAGTAAAGGCTTCATACCAGATCAATTGAAGAGATTGTCGTACAATCTGAGGCATACAATCGATCCTTTGTTGAGACAATCAAAGAAGGATTAAGTGTCATGAAAATCGAGGCCGGGGGAACCTCTAATTGGCATGGAGTAGGAGGAAGGAGAAAGCTCTACCCTAATTGCATTTCGCAACGCCGATTATCCCAATTAGATCATCCTTGGCAAAGCATTGAAAAGCATAGGACCAACAACGGCAGCTTTCGGCAGGGAGTACTCTTTCTGTTCCATGATCATCGCCGACCAGAAGCTGGGCCCGCTCAGTTGAACAAGATATGACCTTTGCGCAGAAAGGTTGAAAGGTATATCCCGATGCGCAGGGGTTTGTTTACATTGAGCGGACAACAAAGAGATGAATCTGATTACGGCGAAATTCTGAGTATTTCAGTCCACAAAAATCGGCGATTGTAGGCAGGTTCCTAAGATGAGTTACATTGATTTTAGTTTTTTGAAAACTTGGATGTTTTGAAACGCGTTATTAATTTTTTTTCTTAAGTATGATACCCCGGGAGCGTCGCAGCAAATGTAACACATCTCAAGTACCAAAAGGTTTGGTGATTAAATATGTTGGCGGACTGACAGGGACCCCTGAAATGTGATCCTTAAGTGCCGGAAAGTGGTGCCTTAAGAGAGGGGCCAAAACCAAAGTTTGTACAGGGTCAAAGTTTAAAATCTGATGCCATTCATGGTGAAAAGCACACCATGGTATGTGTGTAACCATAAGGGTTCGAAAAGTATAGTTTGTATATGTCGCCTAAAAGTTCAGAGTTATAGGCTACAAACAGCACAATCAATAAAAGGGTCAATTTCAGTTGTCCAGGGGTCAAATTTTAAAATTGCTCCGATTTGGCATAAAAAAATGGTGCACATTATTAGTGAGCTTCATATGGCTAAACTGCCGGAATAGTTGTGAGTGTCCCAATGCTTGCTTTAAGCAAAGTAGGGGGCGGTAACAAGATCAAGCCCCATTGCATGCAATGGACGGTTGACCTTCTGTGCCCCCTACATCGGAAACTAAGCCTTTATAAGGGACAGTCAAAACTAGTCTTATGTTAATCTATGAACTCCACCAATAATTTGACACCATTTTTTATCCAAAATCGGAAAAGCAGAAGCACAGCAATTTTAAAATTTGCCCCGGTTACAACTGATGACCTTTTTTTATTGATTTTTGCTGTTTTTTTAAGCCTATTAACTCTGAAACTTAGGCTGTACATATTACAAAGATTACCTGTTCTGAATCCTTATGGTTTTAGACACATAACACTGGGTGATTTTCAACATGATTGGATCAATTTAAAAATTTGGACCAATGTACAAACTTTGTTTTGGCCCACTCTGCTAAGCACCACTTGCGGCACTTAAGAATCCCATGTTTCAGGGGTCCCTGTCCCGGTAAAAATATTTAATCACTTCAAACCTTTTGTCTTGAGATGTGTTACAAATGTGTGCTAGCTCCAGGGCTATGATATTTGGAGACGAAATCTAACTGAATTGGGAAGAAAATGAGGTATCTAATACAATGACCACATACATTGTAGAGGAGGAGAAGGATATCATAGGGGCTTATTTAAGGAATTCGTGTACCTCTTACTACAGAAAAGGTTTGACACCTCAGGTAGTTAGTATGCGGCCCCATCTACATCAATGATAGTAGGGTACTCTCAAATTGTGGTACACTTTTCATAGGGGCCACATTTAAGTGCTCACAGGGCAAACTTTTTTTAAAATGCCACAATCATGTTTTGAAAGTATGCCATATGTCCATCTAATATAAGGATTGCCAAAAATGTTTAGTTTGTACACACCTACGAACATTGGTTTGGAGTTATAAGGTAATAATGGCTCTTAAAATGGTAAAAAAAAGGTCAAAATCAAAAATTAAAAAACATAAAAACATTAAAAGTTAATCTGATTATATTTTAAATACTTCAAGTTATTGTCTGAGGTAAAAGGACTCCTAAAAGGTATATTTTTGTATTAATGTTAAATTGCCTTACCTACGGAGATAGGGTCAAAAGAAGGTCAACACAATTGGGTATGTTGACCTGTGAACCTAATTTTCCAAAACAATGGTAACTATACATTGCAGATGGTACAACTATTCCTTATTTCTCTACTTCTTAAGCTAGATGAACAACTTCTATCATTTTCAATCACAACAAAATTTGGAGCAACTTCGAATTTTGACCCCCTGTACAATAGAAATGACCTTTTTTAATATACCATTTTAGCCCTGGTTTACCCTATACCTATAACTACTCCAAAACCATTGGTGCATAGATGGTACAAACTATACAATTTTTTGGAATCCTTATGACTAGAAGGACAATATGGCAAACTTTTCATCAACATGATTTGTGAGCATTTTAAAAATGTGGACCCCTGGTGTAAACGTAAATTGGCCCCTATTGAAAAGGTGTACACCACATTTGAGAGTACTACATAGAGGGTCCATACTAACTACCAAAGTGTCAAACCTTTTCGTAGTGAGGGGTAAACGAAAATGTTTGACCTGGGTCCTAGCTCCTCCACTATTGACAAGTGCCCGAAGTTGCCCGTTTTGCCCCCCTCAATTTGGTCCCGAAGTTGGTCCTATTTACCACAGAAATGTAATGGTAGTTAAGCAATAATGTAAAAATTGTGCATTTTGTTATAAAAGCAATCAAATGTTGGCATAGAGGTAGAGAATTAAATGGAAAACAATTGGATCTGGAACCACACCTCAAGGTCAAGTTCAATGTCCACCTAGAGTCACAAAAGGTAAATTGAGAGTAAAAATACTTAAAACAGCGAAACAAGGTTGCATAACTCTAACACATTATAAACATTCTCATGGATCTATCTGTGACATACATGTCGACTTAATCAAAGACGGGTCTTCTTTCATGTTAAAGGGACACGGGGAGAATTTCGAGGATACAAATTTGGTATAAATTTTCGCTTTGTTTTGTAGAAATCAACCGAGGACTTTCGTAGGTTTATGACAAAGAAAAGAACACAAAACACTAAGTTTTGAACTCACCTGCTGTCCTGATCGCCCCATAAACAAGCATACTCAGATTATCTGTCATGGCACGACAGAAAATACAAAAGCATATTATTAATAAGATGCTTTTACGACTATATGCCCTCAGTTTTGATTTAATATATTGGTAAAATTTGTTTAAAAAATGGAGGGACATATTTTGCTGGAAATGTTCTTCTCTTTAAGCTTAATACATTAACATAAACCATGAAAATTTTCAATTGAAGATACAAACAGGGACATAGTAACACACTGGATACCTTTCTGTGATTTGTTTGAAATTGCTACAAGTCCAAATCATACACATTTAATCACCAAAGCCACAAAATAGAACAATCGGATTTATATATTTTATATTTTATACACTGTGACGGTCACATGTTAAAGGAAAATCAAGTGTGTGTGGGGGGCATTAATACATAGTTTTGGGTCATGAAGGGGATAGCAGGTCAAAATAGGCCCGATGACACCACAGCGGCATGCATTTTAAGGAATCTTGAATTTTTTGAGCAGAAGCACTCATTGATACAATGGGCCATAGAGGGTTGGAGAGAAGGAGAAAGCTCTATTAATGCAATATAGCACATTTTTTTTGTTAAGAGCCGCCCCCAATGTTTTTTAAATGTTTTAGATTTTTACACTGTTCTTGGTAAACTGCTAGTAAAGTATACTGTGAATGTTAAAGCCCTCGAAATGTCCTAGTGTCCCAAACGAAGAAAATTTTGTAAGTAGAATAATTTATATCGGAGATCTCCGATAATAATTCAAGCTGCTGCGGAAAGACTTCAATGTAAAAATAAGCCGGGAACAGACGCCATGTCTGGTCCCTACGCTCATCCCATTAGTTGTTTTATTGGTTCATGCAAGTCAATTAGAGGTATTTTCTCAAGGTGGCACTTTTCTATCAGTGACGGACATAAACGTAGCACTTTCTAGCTCTGCCGTTAAGTCCACTCCTGGGTCCCAATTCTAATTCTAATGACAAATCGCTTAGATTTTTGATAGAATACACATTTTTTTAATCATTCTCGTTCGCAGTATAGTTCCCTAGGGCAATTACCAATGTACTGTGCCAAAATTATCAATTTTGAAAATGGGGGGCGCTCTTCAAAAAAGTGCCATTATTGCTCGATACCCCCCCCCACCACCAAAAAAAAATCCTTTTCTGGTGCTGCCACTGTTCAGAGAACCATCTTAAATGATTGAGTGTGACTTTTATTGGGTGCTTTGCCCCCCCCCCCAAAAAAAATTACTCAAGTAAGGGTAATATGCACCCCCTTCTCATCCCGACAGTATAATAAACCTCTGTGACTGTTGCCCCAGCCCCTTGCCCACCAAGATTTGTTGAAACCAATGGCAAAAAAATTGATTAGGGCCAGCCTACCCTAGCTACTCGATGAATATTGATAACGGAGAATTCTATTCAATCTGTATATGTTTCCTAAAAGCAATGATACTATAAACATAGATTTTTAGAGTTACATTGCAAATAACAACCTTACTACATATCACGTTTGAATGCGAATGCATGTGCAATCACCTTGCTCGTGTACATTACAATGATGTGGTAAATATGGCATGGGACGTCCATTTTAAACAATCGCCAAGGGTCTCATATTTCACTAAAATGTGACCAACTTCGGGACAAAATTAAAAAAAAAACGGGCAACTTCGGGCACTGTCAAGTTTGGTGTCATTGTTGCGATACGGACGGATACGACTACGGGCATTTTTCTTTCTTCCTAATTCAAGTTATATTTTCGCCGGCCCACACAGATCACACGTTAAGAAGAAATACGACGGCGTTACAAACAGGCAAGGTGTTTAAAACTGAAGTACGAGTAAAAACTATAATCAATCGTACTCATCTTAGGATCATGCTATCTCCTACTTTTATAAATATCCCAAGATGATCTCAAATGACCCCAACTGACCTTGTTTGACCTTGAAGATGATTGGCGATGACGTGGTTCCATAGCTTAAAAATAATCAATATCAGTATTTAAATTTTAAAAACAATTTAGGCCAATGCATGCTTTTATAAGAAATGCACAATTCTCACAAGTCTGTTGCAGCTGCTTAACTATTACATCGATGCAATGTTTGATGCACATCAATCAACAGCATCATTATGATCTCGTGTTGTATTGTTCCAATACGATAGTTTTACGACCTTTTTACGAGCGCGGCGATGAATCAATCGGTCAAAGGGATTTGCGAAGAGCTTTCTCCTCTCTCCTCCTACCATCCATGATCTGAGGAGATTAGGCCCCGAAATATTTGTATTCGTTATGAGGCCAAAACTTTTTGTACTTTAGATATAGATGAATTGGACAAAGAGCAAAGACGCCTACACATTATTCTGGAACAAAACACGAATCAAATCAAACCAGCCTACACGAGGGCCTTAACCGTATTAGATTTTCTAATATTCCTTAGTGCCGAAAAATACTGAATGAAGGAAAATCTCAATACAGTTGTTGATATAGAAAAATCACCACTGGAAAAACAACACTGTAGTATTGAAGTTCCTGATGTGGTTTGTAAATGCGTGTCGGATTCTGATAGTGGAGATTCCCTGCCCTCTTCCAGCATATGACAAATAAATTATTGGCGAGTAATAATTACTTATTCCTATCATGTTCTTTTCTTATGTTGAATGCTTCAGTTTGTTCAAGTTTGATGTTTGGAATTTATTCAGTGCATTTGCCTTGCATTATTTTCTTCGTGAGAAAAGGGACATTTTTTAATTATGGCCTTAATCTGATCCGACATCGTCACATTAGAATTTCTATTGAATTAGTGGGTAAAGCATACACCCGCTCAGAAAGAATGGAATCGTCGACACGCCCAAAATTTTTTTAATGAACTGACAGGAATAAAAAATCCTACTATAATAAACGTAAAGATAGCACCAAGTATACTCAAGTGCGTCTGCCCATTGGCAAACTTGTTCCCGTTTCTTCTTTTCCGAATTCCTTTGTTGAGAACGTCCATGCTATTTCATTAAAGGGGGATGGCCCGATTTAAGGATATGAAGTTTTCATCTTGATAGATTGGCCTTCACTCCAAAACCCCACCTGTAAAGTTTCGCGCCGATATTCAATCCGTTTTGATACAGAGCTAAAACGCGATGCTGTAAGGCCCATATAGTACTTTGTAAAGTAATGTTGGTGAACCAAAATAGGGCACATTTGCTCGTAACATCCCAACCAAACAACCCTTTTTGCTCTAAGATGTCCCGGGTAAATAAGTAAAAATAGCAAGCTTCCTTCTGATACCAAAATGTTGACCACTTCCGGTAAAATCTGGGGAACCAGCTCTGGAGACGAGGATATAGCGATCGGGCCTGGACCTTTAAAGGACCGTCATCATTAGAACCAAATTGTTGATTTGATTTAAATAATTCCAACTGCACTTCTTGTTTAAGGGTTTATGGCTTGAGTTTTAATTAATTTTCCTATTTTCTTGGGTACAGGCCTGTCGTTTTTTCTGACTTGAATACTTTTCAATTGATATTGCTTAGTTCCGTTTGTTTTCCGGGGTGCTTGATTTCTTATTGTTGGAGATTGGGGTAGACGTTTCATATAGAAGCCTCATGGATGCAAATGAGGTATCACAATTCACGTCATGCGCTGTTAATGTGTGCGTAGCGCGTGACGGAATGAATGGCAAGACCTTCATTTGCATCCAGGGGACTTTATATTGAACCTCTACCGGATTGGTCTTATCTCAATGATTCAGAGACGGTCGACAAGCTACCGCAACCTCTTCGTTAATGAACTGCAAAAGGCAACTTTGTGCAAGCTCGGTCCAATACGAGATTGATCAGTGATGCCGACGTTGCTACACCAGCCTATCTTTGGCCCTAAGTTTCAAATCAAAGAAGAATTATCGCTGTAAGTACAAGCGAGCACGGGTTTACACTGCCAAATTTGAATTTTTCGCGCAAAGTGATGCTCAATAATTTGCTAGTTCAGGACGTATTCCTAAACTTTAATAGGTATAACATGGTGTCTAAATGAGATACAGTTCCAAGCCAGTTGTAGTAAAGAAATTTTGATAAAAAAAGTGACAGGAAATATAAACAATTTTCGGTCCGACATATAGCTGGAATCAACGCATCGCAACCACTCTGTATTGTTAACAAAATTGAACTCCATTGTCCTGGGCGTTGCATGGTGCATAACTCCCATTCACACCACAGCGGTTGATTTGCAGCCAGAGTCGCCCCCTAGATAGTCATATCGACCGACATGTTAACAGCACGGCCCATTTTCTCGGCATCATTTACGTTACAGTAGTATATTGTAAGCGTCCGTTTTAGTAGGACTTAATTATAAAATGCTCGTTCCTGCCTGTAGTACCCCAAGTTTCAATGTTAATTTGTTAATTTTGAAACCACTATCGTACGGTTCAATTGATAGAGGTCTAAGCCCTTGATAAAATTCGAGAAGTGACATTTTCAAAAGGTTTTTTGAGAGAGTAATCTCTGATATTTTACTCAAATAAGCTTCCGATTTGGCTTCAAATTTGAAATTATTTTCTTGATTTGAAAACGATGATCAACAGAATGGTTCTTTAACTACCTGCCTGTACATTTTTGTACAACGTTTTTGTAAAGTAACAGATAGAGTGTTTTATTAAGAGTACTAGTGCAAATCTAATTAATATTCAAAATCCACGGGGACTCTGCTACGGGAACGTAAAATAAAGGCCTTTCTAAACCTCTGCGGCCTGCCTGTCGAGGTGCATATACTGAATAAAGCCCATCTCGTTGTAACATCTCCACGCGGCGCAATTTTTTTCCCAATGAAAATGTTTTCCGCGGATCTGTAGTCGGCTGTTCTTGAAGGTATGTTGGTTATGAGTTCCGTGATAGAGTCAAGTCACGTATGTTTCGGGGTACTTTTTGTACCAGTCTTTACCTGAGATATACTGTAGGGAAGAAAGAGTACTAAAGACAAAGAAGGTTCACGCTGCTGTGTGCCTCACAAGGAAGAGGAACTCGGTATTAGTACATCGCGCCTCTAGATGAAATCTATAAAGTTATATTTGGCTGTATGGAGCGTTGATAGTGGGAAAGGGGCACTTTCTTTTGCATTGTAGAAGAAATGGCACCAATTGCCAATGGGGGCAGACGCACTTGAGTTAATGGGGGAATGGAAGGTATTCGTTTAAAATAACAAAACGTGTGTGAGATATTTTGCAGTCCTATGGGGACCGGTTTCCAGTGAGGGTGGTATATTATAATAAAAGAGTATAGGTTGATCATCGCTGAGATTATCACAAAATTTTGAAATTCGATTCTGTGTAGAAACTAGGCCCTCGACTTCCGGCTCTGGTCGAAAGCTGCTAGAGCACTTTTCTTAAAATCTATATTGAATTATATCAAACATAAATTGCACATTCTTTGAAAGATTCAGTTTTGATCTATAGAGAAATGGATTCAAAATATTGTCACGCGGGGTCCAAATCAGAGGGCGCGACTTGGTATTTTACGTGTATTTCAATGAAGCATTTATTTAGTGGTGTGCGCCCTAATACAGATAAAATTACTCCCCGCCTCAATTCTTTTGCCAATTAGGCGACTAAATACGCCCGCGTACCTTTGATACGCACTTAAGTGTTTCTTTTGCCCGGTGTCATGGTATTCTCAGGATTAAGAAATCATATTCATCATTTTAAACGTCGGTTGCTTTCAGGTAACAATCCACAAACATTGTAGAGTCAAAAGTTAAAATGGGTCCTGCATGAACAGAGATAGATATGATTTGACCATTAAAATGGGTCCTGCATGAACAGAGATAGATATGATTTGACCACTAAAATGGGTTCTGCATGAACAGAGATAGATATGATTTGACCATTAAAATGGGTCCTGCGTGAACAGATGGGTCCTGCATGAACAGAGATAGATATGATTTTACCATTAAAATGGGTCTTGCATGAACAGAGATAGATATGATTTTACCATTAGCATTATAATGGGTCCTGCATGAACAGAGATAGATATGATTTGACCATTAAAATGGGTCTTGCATGAACAGAGATTGATATGATTTTACCATTAAAATGGGTCCTGCATGAACAGAGATAGATATGACTTGACCATTAAAATGGGTCCTGCATGAACAGAGATAGATATGATTTTACCATTAAAATGGGTCTTGCATGAACAGAGATTGATATGATTTTACCATTAAATCCTGTTGGTTTTCAATCGCTTTCCTGTTGTTATGTTTATTTCTACTTTAAATGTTTATTCTATTTTTTAAAACACACCCAATAGAGGTTTGCCCAAGTTCTTACAATTTTTAATGATAGCAATAGAAAGAAATGTTTTAATCTAATCTGAATATGATTAATAAGGAAAAAGCACTGTTATTCACAATCTTATGATTCTTATCAATGATAAAACGATACACATTATGAGCCCAAAACTTTTACGTCATTTATTATTGACATTTATTTATTATTAATAGTATTCAGGGCACACCTAATGCGCGTAAGATGAGATGAGCCATGTTACAATCAATTAACAGAGATATGATTGATACCAGTAACACTCGTCTCCCTGGCTTAGTGAGTCTAGAATTACCCTTTGAGACAGAAGTCATCTCAAAAACAACAAGAACCTACATCATACGCGCTACTAAAAATATTAAAATAGTATAAGTGGGAAATAATAGGAAAATTAATTCCAGACCTAGTTTAGGTTATTCACATATCAAAGTGTAGTTAGTTAATGAAACATTAATTAATTATATGAATTATCATGCTGTTTTGATAGTATTCATAAGTCTACATGAATGGTGTAGCCTAAGGTGGTACATAATTCAGAAAATATTGCACCACCCTTTCCATGCATTAAGGGGTGTTTTGGTACAAGTGGAGAGGCTATAATTTTTTCGGAAACGAAGTGTAAGAAAGGTTTCACATTTATTTCAACTAAAAAATATTGCTGCGTTAAAACGGGACGCGTGAAAAAAAACGAAATCATGGGGCAACAGGGAACCCATCCTTAGTGCACTTCAATTGTTCTTCCAAAACTTAAAATAGAGCGGGCTCCCTAACTTTCAAGCTTGACACACATTCACGTAGAAGGCATGATTAGATAAGAAACAACGGTATCTGAGAATTACCAATTTAATTGACCAAGATCACGGCTTAAACAAGGCCAGAAGCCCGGCGACACATCCAAGATTTGTGTATGGCTCAATTAGCTTGCTGTTATGATTACGCTGATACAGGTATGGTTGGCAGACATTTTGTACCATAATATATTGGAAATAATTGTTATTAACTAGTTGGATTTGTCATATATCACTTCGTTTTAAATACGAGTTAAGGACCATTCAAAGTATCGGCACGCAAACATAGTAGCCATTGGATAAATACATATATTAAATATAAACTAGTATACACAGAAAGGAAAAAGGGAACGAGGTACTTATCTCAAGCTGCTTTAGAGGGAGATGAAGGGAGAGAGAGAGAAGGGAGAAAGAAGAGAGACGAGGAGAGAGAAGAGAGATAAGAGAAGAAGAGAGAGAGAGAGAAAGAGAAGAAGAGCGAGAGGAGAGAAGCGATGGAAAGGGAAAGAAGAGAGAGAGGAGAGGGAGAGAGAAGCGAAAGAAGAGAGATGAAGGCGAGAAAAAGATACATACCTCATATTCTTTCTGCTTCTCCTCTCGCATTAAATCCTCTTCTCTCTCTCTGCCCCTTCTCATCCTCACTCCCGCTTGTCCTGCGCAGACCAGCGGGTTTCCCTCGCCAGTCCCATTTTGAGCGACATAAGAAGGATAAAGAGGGAGTAGCAAGAGGGGTGGACAACATCAACAACACGACATGTATGCGTAAATACGCATAGAATATGCATACAAGATATGCAAATAAGGGTACATGCGACACCTTTAAAAATTGAGCCAACCGGCGAGGAAAGCAAGCCAGTAGGTAATTTTTTGTTTGTCGGTACGCTACAAGTGTCGGGTACATTCGCAAATCAGTGGCCCCCGTCAACAAAATCCTGGACTGAAGGAGAGTGGGTCCCCCCAGTCACAATGGATTAAAATAAAAGGAGAACGAGAGATTTTGAGTACCCACATAAGGTGTCCTATGCAGTGATTTTCATATAGATTTAGAAAAGTCACGAAACAACCCCCGAGTGAGGTATTTCTTTGTAACATTGTATTTTGGGTTACACAGTGAAAATAAAAGGTGTGATTATATGCTTATATTTCAACTATAAAACAGAGGCTGGTGAATTTCCTTTTGCCCAAAAATTTGAAATGTCACAATTTTTTTGGATACACAGAAATAAAGCTCAGATTATACTTTCAGTTGGGACCATTTTTGATAGAAAGCTTTACAATAGAGCCAAAGATCATAATTTTTAAAAAAAAAAAATTTTGGGACCACCTATTATTTGAAATTCTCTTGTTGCACTTTAAACATGTAAGTAATGAGATATATGTTGAAACCTCTACGGAAATGATCGTGTTATTGAAAGAAAGAGAAAGAAAAAAAGTTCAGTAATTAGCCGTTTTTGTGTACCCAATTTCACGTTTACATTGACAAAATTACACGAACAGCAACGTGTTGTGTAATATTCGTATTACGCGGGCTCCGCGGTGCCGACCTTTTCCCATGATGCAATTTTCGAAAACATCGCCTCTCCGAGGCAAATTGGTTGGCTGGACCGTATTGTGAATCACAGGAATTGCTTTCGTTTTTAATCCAGTCTACATATTTTTACCTCAAGTAAGAATCTTCACTAGCGGGATCCCAGTTTAGTTAGTGATCTGCCTGCAGATAATCTTGACAAAATTTGCAAAAAGGATGTATGGTTCAGTTGGTGGGTTTGTAAATAAAAATGACGAATTGTGTCAGGGGCCCCTCAATTAGGAATCATTTGATGTATTCGATCTTGCTTTGATAATGCTGACAGGGGTGTACAAATTAAGTCCAAACATCGTGCAAACGGAGAGATTCCACTGAAGAGTCAAAGGACTGTGAAAGAAAAACTCAAGTTGATGATGGCAACAAAGTCACCATTAAAACGACAGTGTGGAGCTTTTTTTATAACAACGACAACAAAGTCATTACTTACTGAACAGGTATAGCTGATAAAATAGTGTATTTGGGATACGGACTTCATTTTACCTACATATTCATTGAAGAATTGAGAGGTTTTTATGAGACTAGTTTGGGGACAAACCCTTTCGATACAAGCCAGTATAATTCTTCTCAGGCTACCGGTTCAGGCTTCAGAAGATTACTGATTTCGAACATTACAAAAACCTCGCTTCTCCCCTCTGCTTTGTACCCCTTCCCACGAGAAACGTGGTAGGTATATATAATAAACAGAAAATAATGCCTCTTAACCAGATATTTTTATGTTGAAATTAGTAATAATTGCATGGTGTGCCTTGTATTCAAAAGGGGATATGATGCGTTGAACAAGAAAACGCGTAAAAAGGTATCTGTTTTTCCAACAGGCGATGTACGCGCGGACATGTGATTAGGGTGTCAAAAACAGCAAAATGTGGAAAAAATGGTATGTTTTTTCTAAACCCTGAAATTGTGATGAAGGTAATCCTCAAATTAAGCAGAGATCAAAACTATTGTAAGCAAAGAAGCGATAATAAAGGTATATAACGACACACCCCATGATTGCTTACTTGTTTCGGGATAGCCAAAACTTACAAAAATAGATCTTTAGTTTACAATCAGAAAAAAAAAATACTTGTAGGTATATTTTTAGTCGGTGGAAATATTGTTAGAGTGCATTTTGGAAGTCCATGTTCACGATCATGTATCCACCTTGAATACAAGTGCCCCCCCCCAACCGGGACCTTATCGCAGTCACCCAGTGGAGAGTGGAGAGAAGGAGCTAGTGAGATATGGTGTCAGAATAGATTTACAAAGAATCACAATATATAACGTATACAAATATTACTGATAATGCATTTGAAGCTTCAATGCGATTAACACAGACATACATACAATACCGTAACATCGATCATAGGCCCCTTTGGAAGATGAGGAAATTCCGAGAAGGCTAAAATCATACTAGCACCCTCTTGCAATAATAAAAGTCCAAATTCACTTGTTATTAAAAATGCCCGATTGAAAGGACGACATAAATGCGTTTGTCGCATAGCCGACGCGCTTTCACGGGAGGTCAAAGATTACTTAGCAAGACTTGTCCAGAACATAACAAGAAAGCAGAGATTACAAAGAAGCAATGCGAAATACCTGAAATTTTCAGGAAAGCAGGTGCATGTATTAATTGTAATCTTTGCATGCCTGGATTATCTGAAGAACCAACAAAAGCCCATTCAAAATAGTATACCTCCGTGAAAGGGCCCGAGAAACCTGGCGGTAGAAGGAGATGGAAAGTGACCGCATAGGAGATGAAGTACATATAAGCGAATTATACCCATTGTTGAAGCAGAGATAGAACCTGGGAAGGATTATCATTTGATTTAAAGTAGGTTATCCGGGACATTAATATTACCGGAACAGGAAGGATTACTCCGCTCACTTCGTCAGACAATTTAACCTATGGTGACCTGTAACGGAAGATTTGTAACAACCAACGATCCATCCCACCATTATTCGCCTTTGTCGAACTGGTAACGTTCTCCAGTGATCATTTCTACCAAATACACATGAAAATGAATATTAGGCTATTATATTTTGTATAATTGCAAGCACGTTTTTGATGAAATTTAAAAAAAAAATGCAAAGTTTCATTGCATTATTCTCTCTATTTGAGGGGAAAGGCAGGAGTTTTTAGTATACAAAGTGTGAAAGATAATCGGTGTGATTGGGCGAGTTGAGCCATTTGAGAAAATGAACAAAACTTCTCCCCAATTTTTGTGGTAATTGTGTAATTTACATAAAAATAATCAATGTGTTAATTGGTAAAATACATAAAAATAATTAATGGTCATCTTAAAGCACATATCTCTCTTCCAACGATAGGGAATTTGTTCAGGTGCGGTCATGGGGTAACAATATCATTGTTTTTGCAATGGGACAAAGTGAGCGTTGCGACCAAGTTTGAAGTAATGCTGACACAAATTCCTATTCAATTTTCCCCTCTTCTCACTTCAGTCATGCAAGTAAATGGGATTTGTATTGAAAAACTTGGTCCCCAGCTGATTTTGTCCCATTGCAGCAAAGATAGTAATTCGGAAAAGCGATACTTTTTGCTCTTGCGACAGCAAATGCGAAACCCTATTCAAGACACCCAAAAGTATTATCGTGCATTACATTAGCTCGCAAAGCTGAATCATTGATGAATAAGGGCGAGGTCATAATCTATTTGTATTAATCTGCAATTTAACACGATAAAAGATCGTGCTTTCTTTGAAGACAACATGGGATGTTAAAGCCCAGTTGAAGATTACCACGCTCATCTATTCACCACCAAGTATTGATATAACAACCAGCGGGCGGGGCGGCGATACAATAATTATCTGTAGATTGGACATGTTTTTGAATTGCATATTCCGCTTGACGCAATAATTATTTTCAGAGATGCGAAAAGCGGTAATGTTTAATAAAATTCGTCCAAATTGTTGAAGGGAATGTCCAGATTTAAGTATATAAAGTTTTCATCTTGATAGAATAGTCTCCATCCCCAATTACCCCATCTGACAAAAGTTTCACGCGAAAATTTAATTCCGTTTGGATAGAAGCAGCAAAATGTGTTATGATAACACCTCAGTATACCACTTATACTGATATGTGTGTTTTATTACGTCGATTTTATAGTTGATTCAACTTCTCTTACTCTAAAATGTTGAAACTTATTAAATCAAAGAAAGGTTCAGGGAATCGAACCAGCACGTTTCTAATGCAGTGTCTCAATTTATAATCAATGATATACAAACCGATGTGGTAGACAATCCTTGTTCTGCGATACTTGAATCAATATAGTTTTACGGAATAAAACTCATCACAAACTGCTTACTACAAACTATATGCAAAAAATCGATCGACCTTGAACGTTGCCGGTGACTCCGCGGTTGTTTCGTGGGTTAGTATGCTCAAAAGTAACGCTAGCGGCGAGGAGCCGACCAGCGTAACTTCGTCAATGAAAAAAATTATTAAAAGCAAAAAATAAAAAAAATATATTTAATTTTAGGTATTGCAAAAAACGGCCTTTCGCGGCTGGGGTTGCGGTCGTTTGTGTATAAGCGCTGTCTATTTAATCTGAAGGTGTGGGTTCGATTCTCACTTCTGACACAATTTTTAATCTAGTATTTTTTTGACTAAGGAGATTGACAAACTTCAGAGACCGGCTGAACTTGCGATTTGTCGTTTAAGGTATTGGATCACAGGCACAGCTGAAAACGTGATTTTGAAACTCCAAGACTATTGGATTCGACAAAATGGGGTACATCTTGCTTCCATCATTTTCCTAAACCCAATTTATCCTTTAGCCATAAATTTCACAGGGTAATAGAGAAAAATAGTATGCCGTTCTTCTATAACACCTAAATTACAAGGATTTAAAGTTTGGATGTTCCCCCTCAAATAATCACGTTCCCAAAAGCACTTCACCTTCCAAGAAAAGAAAACTGGCGGACTATACTCTGTCGGTTGGTTACAGAAAGAACATTGATTTTGGTAAAGTATAAACCCGCGTTATCTTATTCCTAATCTCAAGATTATTAAATGTTCCAAGGGAATTAGTAGCCTTACACCCATTGTACAGAGGGTTGAGCAATTCGACGTTCTAAGGATGATTTTATATTAAACGTGTTTCGTTAAATCTATTCATGGCAGCACTAGAAAAAAGACCCGCTCATTGTATTAAAGAGGGTCAGTTTGCCGTGTTTATCACGGGAACCAACAGCGGCCGGTATTCATGTTTTATTCAATATGAATCGTGAAACATCATCCTATTGAGAAGGTGTTTCCATGATTATGCCAATTCCCTGTACTTTGAAGGGCGACACCATAGAAATATCTTCATAAAATGCCCATAATCTATTTATTCAACAATGTAAAGTATTTTTCATAGCGTTATGCATATGCAAGCAGATAATTTGCAAGAGACGCATTTGCATAACGCTGATGCCTTTCGTCTCTCAGAGAGGACCGTTCAGGTGTGCGTGCATGAACACGTCGCCCGAATTACCTTTATATGGAGAAATCTAATTCTAAAACCTCTCTAGACTACAAATTGAAAAACGAAAAGAAAGTAATGAATCAAAAACCACTACTTCGTCATTGAAATTGGGAAACTAATCTTTTATGGCAAAAAGACAATTGAATGGGTACAAGTAACAAGTCAGTTTCATTGAAGCAAACCTGAGACACCGCGCTACCAAAATTCGATACCAGATCATTCAGTCATGCGACTTGGGCGTGCGAAGATGACAATACATGCACCTGATTCACATGAAAATTTCAGATATTTCGGCAAGTGATTTTTAGTAATCTCTGCTTGCTTGGGTTGTTCTGAAAGGTCAAAGCCCTGCTAAGTTAATCTATGACCGGCTTTCCTTGAAAGAGCCGTTAGCGACCAAACTACATTTTTGGTCGTCCTTCAAATTCGGGCATTTAAAAGTTGAATTTGGACTTTTTTTTGCAAGAGGGCGCTATTATGATTTTCACCCTTCTCGGGAATTCCGCAGCGTTCAAAAGGGGCCGAGGAGCGAGGGGGACAGGTAGACATCAGACAGGACAGAAACCAGAAATACAACACACACACACACAGCAGCGAACACAACAACACACACACACACACTGAAACAGCACACACACACACCAACACCACACACCAACCACACCACACAGCAACAAAACACACACACACACACACATACATACAGAATACATACATACATAAATCAATACATACAGACATACCTACATACATACATACATAACATACGTACGTCGTACTACGACGTACACGCCCCCCTACATTACATACATGCTTACACAAACCAATTTCTTCAGGGGAGTACATGTGAAGTAGCTGTTAAGTAGCCATGAGTACCACCCCATGGGTACCACATCACCGGCCGCAAAGTGGGGGTAATCATCACTTAGGGAGTACCTGCATGGGTACTCCCATGCAAAAATGAGCTTTGACTCTGTGAGTTTAGAATTATCCATTATTTAACATTGACGTCACATATGTACATGTTTTTACACAAAAGGTCATATATAGGGGTTTTTAGTGGTGCTCAATTCAAATTGTCCGATGTTACTAAAGCTTGGAAAATTGTCAGAAAGTCGTAAACAAAATGGAGTGTTGGCGCCTTCTATGGTCCAAAGTGCTGCCTACTAGGCCGCTGGTAGGAGAGTCTGTGAAGGTACTCCCATAGAGTAGCTGCAGAGGTACCCACTACTGTGCTGACATGGGTACCGTTAGTCACGTGTATCAAAGCGCTGTACATATACCACTACCTTTGGGATACGTCAGATGCCATACCACCCAGGTATACTCATAACCTTTGGGCGGCGCTCAATGGACAATATCCATATCAGCTCCCATTAGCACCGGGTGGGAGAGGCAATCGAGATAAATTGTCTTGCCAAGGACACAACGCGTTGGCAACAGTGGGACTCGAAACCCACGACCTTCGTATCACACGAAGCCGAAGCGACACTGGTCGATCCAGGACCACCACGTGGACACACCCGTGGAGTACAGATAATGAGTACCCAGGAGTAGCCCTAAGCCTCTGGGTTACACGGAGTAGGAATCTTGGGTGTACATACATACGTCATACACATACATACCTCATACTATACATACATACTACAGACATACAGGACATAAGAACAGAAGCAGAACATACATGTACAAATACTGATACATCGCATACATCTAACATACATATACATTACATACATACACAATACTGTAGATTTATAACTTAAACGAGTTTTAAACGTGAAACGAGAGATTTTGAGGCATCCATGTAATGTGCAATGTATGATTTCATTTAGATTAGACAATCAATAGATTTTACTTTGTTTTGGCAACAGAAATGTCTTAAAAATGAAAACAAAAAGGTGATTTTATTTGCTGAATATCCTTCTCGGGTAGAATGCCACCTCTGATGGGATTTTGGCTTTCATATCAAATGGAAATTCAGAACTACGAAATGAAGTACCTGTAGATTACACATAGAGGGGGGTTTATCTGCAAAGCAATCTCAGCTCAGAGATTTACAAGGGGGCAGAGGCAGCAACCCCCTCCCCTATTGCCAAACATATACACCGGCCAGCTTGAATCCATTAGTAGAGTATACGCGAAATGGCTTATGTTGTGAAATCGACTTAAAGACACTATCAGTTGATTTGCTAATCAGAAAATCGAAAAAATCATCACAAATAGATTTTTGCATGATAACCAGTACAGGTATCCTAACTACCCTGCAAATGATAAGGACCAGAAGCAACCTAATAAGGACATGAACGGAAATTTAGTATTTACTGTCCGTTCGGACACTTACTACAACACTGTTAATTGAATGGGGATCGTATTTGGAACAATGCCGTTTTCTTCTTTTTGTCCAATTAGTCAGTTGGAAAAGGTATTAATATGAGAATTATACAGGACGATGCATCACTTTGAAGCTATTCTGCAAATTTCAAAATATTTTTCAAATCACGTAGTGTATTTATGTAATAAGGAGCAAAGGACAAATACAAACCAAATCAAATAAGCTAAAGGCAAGAACATAAAAATGTAAATCTGTGAACTATTTGTGAATTTATGAATATAAAGAATAGCAGAGATTTATTATGCGCCTTATGCTATTGGCCTCTAAGCGTTTCACAAATGGCCGCTGATCAATGTGGCCCAACCATACTGAAAACCATTTCCGATCATTTCAAGGGATGCAGCAGATCGGGATGGATCAGCGCTTTCCCTTACCAGCAAACATACGGTCGAGATAACCATCGCAGCGGGGACAGCTCCAATATGCGCCCTGGTAAATCGAGATAACCAAGCCGTTAATTTCTTGTCCAGGGAAATTACAAGCTAGATGAATCTCACAGGGCTCGAAACAATCTGTGAACGTTGCTCTATTGTGTCCTATTTACTATTATCATAATTTAAAGAAATCAGAAAAATGTAAGCTTTAACGTTGATGATGTTGTATGCCTGATCTGTTGTTTTACAGATTGGTCTTTTTAGCCACTTCATTGTAAGAGGGAAATATAATCGGGTCGGAATATTCATATCGCCTAAGGGAGTGCTCAGGCAGACGCAAAGGTAGGCAGAGCCTTGTTGTCTGGTGCTTGTAGGCGGACTGATATCACTCTTGGGTAAATTATTACCAGATATCGTACGTAATGTTCCTGTTTGGGTCCAAGAACTTAAAAAGGAAATCAAAATCAAAATTAGTTTTACCTCAGGTCACATGTCCTCCTCTCTTTCAATGGGAAGTTTTATAAGATCGTATCCTTGACCTGTTTTCATCAATCGGAAGTCATATTTAGTGCATATTCTTAGGCCATTCTATAATATATTTAGGATGTAACTATTTGGAAACTAAACTGAAGCATTTTCATTCGATCTCAGACAAATATGATAACGACTTTTTTATATTATATTTCACCCACTAGCTGTGTTTAAAATAATTGCAATAGTTGATTACAAATGTAATCACACACATACAATTACTACTTGAACAAATTCATCTCGTTAGTATTACAAACTACAGAGTGGTCCAAAAAAGGTTTACACTTTTTTTCTTAAAATTTCTCAAAAGTGGCTGGACATATCAAATTCGTTTAAGATATTTGCGAGAACATTTCATTCATGAAACTGAACCAAAGAGATGTACACTTGAATCACTTGAATACACTTTCAAGTTGATTTCAATTGGAGAGAATTTTAAATTAAAAGGGCATTCTTTTCTTGTCAGTCACTTTATCATCACTTTTGAAAGCTGTAGCTCAGTGTTTATCCGTAAAAAATAACGCAATTTACAACTGAGGATTTTTTTATTACAGAAAGTTAATAAAATACCAAGTTCCATGACTAGGTGAATTGTTCAATGTTTGAGTGTATCAATCTTTGATATAATTAGTGATCCCTAACAAAGTGCCATAGACGTACTTGTGTGCAAAGTGGTTTTACACCTTTTTTCTCTAGCTGGCGGCCATTTTGTCATTTCAGCTTTGTTTTAAACGTCGTTTTCACCAGGTTCCAACACGATATTGTAGTTAATAACTATCATTAAAAATTTTGATATGTCTACCCACATTTGAGAAATTTGCATAAGAAAAAGTGTAAACTTTTTTGGACCACTCTGTATAAGTGCTCCTCCAGCTCCTACATACTTGTCCTCCCCTCTCCTATTGCTGGCGTTCCTGCAACTGCTGCTGCTAAGTGCTGCTGCTACTGCTCCGTGCAACAACAACTACTACTACCATTACTTCTACTACTGCTATTACTAATACTACTACTGCTACTACTGCTATACTGCTACTACTACTACTACTGCTACTACTGCTACTACTGCTACTACTAGTGTTACTATACTACTACTACTACTACTTCACTACTGGTACTTCTTCTACTACTGCTACTACTACTACTACTACTACTACTACTACTACTCCTACTACTACTACTACTACTACTACTACCGCTACTACTGCTACTACTGCTACTACTGCTACTACTGCTGCTACTGCTGCTGCTGCTGCTGCTACTGCTGCTGCTACTGCTACTGCTGCTGCTACTGCTGCTGATACTGCTGCTGCTGGTGATGCTGCTGCTGCTACTGCTACTGCTGCTGCTGCTACTGCTGCTGCTACTGATACTGCTACTACTACTTTTTCTTCTATTTCCATAGTTCATTGTCATGAATTACTATCCCGTGCTAACCAATTTACGATTATTACAATCTATTCAGGAGCTCTTTGTTACGCTGAATTGGGCACAATGATACCAAAATCTGGTGGAGAATATGCCTTCCTCTACGCTGCATTCGGGAGACCGCCAGCATTCTTATTTTCATGGACATCTAATCTGATAATAAGACCATCATCTTTGGCCATAGTGTGTATTAGTTTCGCCGATTATATGGTGGCGCCATTTTACGAAGGAACACAGAACGCATGTGATCCACCGGACAGTTCACTAAAAATGATCGCGATTATGTGCGTACGTAAGTATATACTTCGAGCTAATGTATGTCTCCTTGCCGGGCTCTCGGACGGTTAAAAAACGTCTATCCGAAAAATAGACTGTGCACACATGACTAGATATTTAAGTTACCCGGAGCAGCCGATCCCATCATTTATTGAAAGTGTTGGTTGGTCATGTGCCTGTTGGGAACATGCATGATTCGTAAATCGTGGGAACATGATTCATGTTTCATGATCCATGTTCACAAGAACATAATTAATGAAATATTATTAATGAAACATGATTGTGATTCATGGAATTGGGAACATGATTCGTGTGTGATGATTCATATGTTCCTGTGATCCGGGCATGTGATTCATGAAACATGAATCATGTCCATAATTCCATGAATCATGTTTCACGAATCATGTTCCCATGATTCATGAACATGAGCATTAAAACTTAGAACATGATTCACTCCGCGTAACTTAACCCAGTACATATACAATTTTTGTTTTGAAAAATTAACTACATAGTTCTCCAGGTACTGATTAATAAATATTCATCCTTGTCTACCTGAGAACTATGTAAGGTTAAAATTTCAAAACAATATAAAATTTTTTTGGACCTAACAACTCTAGATGATATTTATCGCTCATCTACAACCCGTGCTTGTTAGCTTAGTACGGTATTAGCTTAGTTGGCAAGAGCGCCGTGCTAGTAATGCGGAGGTTGCCCGTTCGATTCCGTCCAAGCGCATATGTGTGGTTTTTTTTTCAACACTTGTGTCCGATATGTCAATGTATTTCATATCTCGTTAAGCTGCTTTCGTCCCAAGAAAACTGAAATGTGAGTTTGTTTAAAACAATTTAGTCTTTGGTTAGTTATATTAGACATTTGATCAATAAAATTAACTTTAATTACATAATTTTCGTAACAATCAACTTATATTCATTGTATCCATGACGTTTCTTTTGAATGTACAATATAATTTGGTCTTTGGTCATTATAATTTTCACTTTTAGCTTAGTACATTTCGTCTCGTGTACACTACGTATAGACCATGACTAAACCCTTGATCAAGCCTTTTGAAGTAGGCTACATAAGAAACCTATTGGTTATTAACTGTTAGCTTTAAATGTCCTCTTCCCTTTTCCCTAGATTTTTTAATTGCCGGTGTTACGGGGGCGGCAGGGGTGTGCGACAGTTGGTAAGACTTATACCGGGGGCGGGTACTTTACTTACCTCTGTCAATTCTTCACACACCACAGCCAAATTTGGTGCTCTTGCTTGTTATCATCGTGGTAGGAGCATACGCATGGTACAGGGTAAGTTACAACATCATCGGTGGGTAAGAGTATAGTTATTATTTGTGGACATGCGTGGTCACTCGACCCATGATCTTTGTATCTGGTAAAACACTTACTCGTTTCTTTTCTCAATCCAAGAGCTGACAAGAGGTAAATGGAGAAGTCCACCGTCACAGCTCAAATGTTCCTCGCCCGCTTCCTCCATTCAATGTGAAAAAATGGGACAGCGGTCCCAAATAACTCGTCCGTTATTGTCAAAGAATAATACGCTCAGGAATTCACAGATCATCTTAATTCTTTGGACCCTGAACACTCAAAATTCACTACAGAAGGGGGAGGAAAACGATCGCTTTCTTGCCTTCTAGATACGCTGACTGTCATCAAACCGGAGGGAAACTTATACCTCATATTTTAATCGCAACCCCCTCACACAGATTCAGTACCTTACTTTTTTCTTCGAATCATTCAGTTGAACATACATTTGGGGTTATCCAAACCTGGTTCTACCGGCGGGCTCCGAGCGTAATAACTGATCCCGCTGTCGTTGAGGAGGAGAAAACCCCATCCTAACGCTCCTCACCCAAAGTGTGGCTACCCTCAGTGGGCCTAGTAGAGTTCAGGTGGGGCTGCCGAAGACATCCCAATTTCAGACGTCGCCATTGGGTTTAACACTTAAAAGCGCAATCTTGACGAAAAATTCTGATTTTTTATATGTTGTTAAGAAATTTCTTATTCAAAAAACCGTTGGAGTGAAGAATCACTCCACTGGAAGGGTTATTCTTTTCTGAATTTTTTTGCATGAATAACGACTAGGCGAGGGTCGTTTGTGGTCATGGACACCCATAGACCGTACCCACGTCAACGCACCCAAATAGTTTGTTGTTTGCACTCTTTAAATTGCTGTAATTTCATTTTACATTTTTGGTGAGTTTAGAGCTTGGCGGCCCCAACCTGGAATCGCCTTGGTAGAAGTTCAAAAGTCAGTAAAAAAGGCCCCCACCCGGCATTGAGCGTAAATAGTACTTGCACCACAAAATTCCAAAGGACAAGTCGTAATACCATACGTGAAAGGGGTCTCGGAGGCCCTACGCAGAATATACGGGCCTTACGGGATCACCACTTTTTTTAAAACCTCCCCGGACATTACGCAAAAATGGCAGTAGGCTCCAAAAGATCGTAGTAGTAGTAGTAAAACCAAAGTTTGAAATCCGGTTTTGTCCCCGCAACCGGGGTTGCCTGGATACCCTCAACATTCGTAATCCAATCGCCTCTTACTCCCCTCCTTCCCTTCGCCCGATTCACGCATCCCCCATCCCCAACCCACCCCTCCTACTCTCCTCCCTTCCACTTCTTCTCCATGTCCTCTTTGGTCGGCCCTCTTCCTCAAACCACCCACCTCAAACTCAAAAGCCCTTGTTAAAACATGCTCCTCATCCTTCCTCAAGCACGTGGCATACCATCTTACACCAATTCGCCTTCGCCAGTCGTCAGCGTCTCTTCCAACCCACAATCTGCATCAAATCCAGTTTCTTTCATCTCCATTCCATTTGCACACCACAACATTTGCTCTCACCATTGCTCCTCGCCCTTCTCAAAATCCCTATCTCATTTTCACTCAGGACATGTCTCACTCCCATACAGGCATCACTGATCTCACACAACTCCTGTACACCATCCCTTTCATCTTCAAGGCTCTTTCTCCAAAGTAAAACTCTCCACATTCTCTAAACTCACCCACCCATACCTACTCTGGCTGTCACAGCCGCCTCACATACACCACCCGCACTAATCCTGTCACCTAGGTACGTGAACTCCATCATGTTTTCCACCTCGTCACACATCTTTTCCACCTCCTTCCCACTCCTTTTCAACTCCCTTCTGGCATCTTCCACACACACCAAATCTCTGCAAGCTTGGGGTCACTTCTTCATCTTTGTGCATCTCCATGATTCCATTTCCCACATTTCTCACAACCACCTGAGGGGGGATTGCCTCACCCTTTTACACATATTCCACATGGGTCAACACCGTACTCACAACCTCTCCCCCTCCTCCCAACTCACCATCACTTTAGTCTTCCCAAGGTTTACTTCAGGCCCTACTTCTCAAATGCCTTCTTCCACTTCCAAAACTTCTCCCTCAAACCCTTCATTGTCTCAACATTAAAACTAAATCATCAGCATACAGAATCTCATCATCAAACCTTCTTTGCACTCCCCGTCACCCCATCAACCACCAATTGCAAACACCAATGGCGACAACACAGAACCTGATGCACACCCACATTCACCTTCAAAACTCCTCAGACAACTCAGACCCTACTCTAAATATTGTTTGTTTGCTCCTTCTACAGGACTCATCACCGCCTTAACCACCACTTCTGGATTACCCCTCTTCCTCATTGCCCACCCATACTTTTCCTCGGTACTCTATAAAAGGCCTTCTCCAGGTCCACAAAGCACCTATACAGCTTCTTCCTTTTGCTCGATTATTCCTCTGCATCCCCTCAAAATGAACCCTGCATTCTATCGTTCCCTTCCCTGGCATCCATTAAAACCAAATTGCATCTCGTCCACTGTCACTATCCTCCGCCGAATTCGGTTCTCTAGACCCTCTCCACAATTTTCATCGCATGCCATTTTTTTTTTTCCAATTTTTAACCTCACCCCCCTATACGCACCGCAGATCATTGGCATCCCCTTTTCCTTAAAAATTGGAACTAAACACCTACCCCACTCCACCGGCATTCCTCCTCCATCTAACACCCTCTGACACAAACCTCCATCATCACCACCAATCCCTATCTCACTCGCACAATAATCATCTCAACACTCAACTTCCGAGGGTCCAGCAGGCCTTTCCGTTTTCAGTTCTCCAATTTGCATTTACCACTTCTTCCTGACTGACTCTCTCAACTGGCCCTTCCCCCACATCAGCCTCCACCTGATCCCATTCATTCTCCTCAATCATGATTCTCCATATGCTCTTTCCGGACCCTGGGCCTCTATCTTTATCACTGAAGTTCAAACTTTTCCATCACTTCCTCTCATACAATCTTCCCCCTTCAACATCTTTTCCTTCCTTTCATGCCTCTCACTAAACTTAACACTTGTTGGTTCTCCCTCAACTCAACCCCTGAACTAAAGGTCACTTTCTTTTGTGACTCTTCTTTAACCACAGTATTCGCTATGCATACCTCCTTCTCAGACAAACTCTAACAGCATCCTCCTTCCAGGTTTCTCTCCGCAAACAGTCCCTCTTGTGAACACCCCCAAAAAACAATCGATCCTTTTCCACATGTCCATTGAATCACCAACACAGAGAACTAATTCACCCACCACTTTGCATATCCCATTCCCCCTGCCATCTCATCATAAAAATGTCCTTCTCTTCTGCCGGTCTACCGCTCGCGGAGCATAGGCGCCATAGGAGGCTCACTACTCCTCCTCAACGCCATACCACTTGTCATCACCCTATCGCCTCCTCCTCCCCTCCACTACCTTCTCACACAGTTCCCTTCTTAACCAATACTCCCACCCCCCATTCCATCCTTATGTCCTGCCCACCATAACTTATACTTTCTTCCCTCAAACTCCCACCATCCTAGCCCCCTCCCCTCTCCACCTCACTTCCTGTCACACCACACACATTCCAACTTACTCTTCCTTAACTCTTCGCAAATCTCCACACCCTTCCCCTCTCATGCTCCCTACATTCAGACTCCCAACCCTCACCCCGCAAGCCCGCTCGTCAGGTTTTAAGCCGCCATGATGCAAGCAACGCTTTGCGCGGCCCGGGGTGATTCCTTTCACCTTTCTTCTATGGTAGGTAGTGGACACCAACCCCAGCTCGGGGCTGGTGGTTGCCCTCTTGTATTTGTTTCTTCATGAGGATTTTCGGAGGCGGTTTTAATCGGCCGGATGTCCTTCCTGACGCCGAACCCACCGTCGGAGAAAAGGAATTCTGGACTTGGTTCTTCTATCATGTCAAGGCAGTACTTCTAGAGGACAGTGCGGAATTCAGGAATTCTACATAGGGGAGATGAACGTTCTTAAAAACTAGATTTTTTAGAGCACAGGACGGCCAGTCTACGTCTTCGAGGTCTACCACATATCCACACGGGGCTTTTGTTTTTTTTGGGGGGGGGGGGGGGGGGGAATCCCGGGGCCCACTATATTGACATGGATGAGGTCAGGATATTGGACAGGGAGTCACGGCTGGTTCCGAGAGATGGGTCAAGGAGGCAATTTACATCAGAGCCACCCAGTCCACCCTAAACACAAGGACGGGGGACGATACAAACTGTCAACGTATATGACCCGGTTCTGACGTCGTTTGGCATCAAAGGTTCAAACATTTCCCGGAATCAGGTCATTGGTAGAGGCGTGGTCTAGTGGTTAGGGTTGCTTGCCTATGGCGCAAATATACCAAAACAAAAATCCGGGTTCGAATCCCGGTGGGCACTATGCATGGGATTCAGTCGGGTGCTCAATTCTGGATTAATCGGATACGAGATATGATTAAATACAGAATACCGCTCCCTCCATGGTTCACTTGGAATTGGGCAAATGATCCATGTGAAAGATCCCAGTCCTCGGAGGGACGTTAAGGCCGTCGGTCCCCGTGTAAAGAGAGTCAAACCGTTACATTACCATCGGCAGTCAGTGTCGAATAGAGTAGGTGTAAACCCCTGACTGTTCCAATCCGCCCCCAGTTTCAAAAAACGCGGGCAGGTTAGGAGCGTCCGTATCATAGATAAACGCGGCCCCGGATCAGCTTACACAGTTGAACCCCCCAAAATCCTGACACCACCACAAGCCAGCACCGATGACTTGTATGGACACGCAACGAACGAAAACGAGGTCATTCTGCTGATGAAGACTGCAGTAGCAGTTTGAAAAAGTCCAGGTACGCAATTTTTATGTGTTGTACCAAAAGTTAATCATCTCAGACGATATATACCAACACAGATGAACTTTCATTCTAAGGTATAACATATAACGCCCTTAAGTGACCCCTGAATGCCTGTTGATCTCGTCATCTGTTACCCCCACATAAGACCCCCTTGTCTCAATGTATGAGCATACCAGTATGAACTTGATCCATCATCACTGCAACTAACAGCTTAGAAATTTTAACCAAATACTAGCCAATTCCAGCCTAAGATCACAATATGCAATGACGCATGTAACACTAATATAATAATTGCAAGCAACATACTGCACACTTCAGCAACAATAATAAAACTGATTAATTAAAGGTGCAACGAGAGATTGTTCCATATCAGTGTCCCAAAATCGAAATACTGATTTTGCCCTGATGTAAAGCTTTCCGCCAAAAATAACCCCACTGAAACTATAAAAAAATGTTAGCTGTGACGTTGAACCACATCTCTGTGTTTCAAACATGATCAACCTTTGACTTCAAAATGGTGTCGGGAAGGGTAGATTTTCAAAGTTTCATAATTTTATCCCCTGGATGACCACTCCCCCAGCTCCATTAGTTGACCTCTGATCTTAAAATGATCAGTTCCTGTTTGTGTTATTCCAGACCAAAAGAAATTTCTTACATTTGTTTAATAATTGAAACCTTGATGACCTCTGACCCCAGAATGGCGACCTCCAACATGTTTGCCACATCAAACGAACTTTCCCTTCCCGACATTTCATCATTATTGTCCTGTGTGTAATTATTACACCTGGTTCCAATCTGTGAAACCCCATTGTGTAACCCCTACCAGGGGATCTTGTAAATCTTGTTTGAAAACTTTCAATCACATTGAAAAATAACCTTTAATTTAGAGAATAGAGGGAATTCAAGAATACGCCTTTAAATATCACAAATTGTATTATTTGGAGCCAAAATCGGGTATCTGTGAGAAGAAATAATTCGAGATTTTCGAGGATGCCCCTTAATGGTAATGTTGGGCATTTGGTCCAAATCTTTGAACAGCCCATATCAAGCCCAAGCCCTACCCCCTACCAGGATCATGTGAGAGGCAATCTATCTCATGATGATAATAGCCTTTAATTTGCAGAAGCAGGAATTCATAGATTTTCAAGGAAATTACCCCTTTAAATTGTAATTATTGTGGCATTTGATCCTAATCTGTGAACACCGCCATATGCAGCCTCCATACCCCCAAACAGGGATACTGTGCACCTAATCTCGTGATGTAACCAGTCATTTGCGGAGACGAAGGAAATTCCATAGATTTTCAAGGAAATGGCCCCCTTAAGATTGATAAATATTGTAAGGCATTTGGGCCTAATCTGTGAACAGCCCGTATGCAGCATGTACCGGTGGATCTTGAGAGCGATTCTGGTACTGAAAGTTTTGCTTGTAAGGGACGACGCCTTAATCAATTTTCAGAGAAGAAGCCCCTTTAATTGGCATAT
Source organism: Ophioderma brevispina (assembly GCA_023653785.1). Classification (NCBI taxonomy): domain Eukaryota; kingdom Metazoa; phylum Echinodermata; class Ophiuroidea; order Amphilepidida; family Ophiodermatidae; genus Ophioderma; species Ophioderma brevispina. The sequence continues at coordinate 127 of JAMKCH010011747.1, read as the reverse complement.
ATGACCATTGATCCCAAACTGAACACCCTATATGCGGCAATGGGTCATGGTTCTGTCTGACCCAAATTTGGCTGAAAGAAATCGGAATCGGCCTCGGCGTATAGAGGCACTAGATAGCACCATGGTA